>RXID01002129.1:7312-131224 GCA_005019695.1 Trichopus zeylanicus subsp. travancoricus | reverse complement strand
AGTAGTGGTGGAAGTAGCAGCAGTAGATGTAGCAATTGTAGTTGTACTAGTAGTAGTTGTAATAGTAGTAGTTGTAATAGTAGTAGTAGTAGTAGTAATAGTAGTAGTAGTAGTAGTAGTAGTAGTAGTAGTAGTAGTAGTAGCAGCAGTAGTAGTAGTAGTAGTAGTAGTTGTTGTTGTTGTTGTTGTTGTTGTAGCAGTTGTATTAGTAGTAGAGGTAGTAGGTGTGGTAAAAGTAGCAGTAGTAGCAGTTGTAGTAGCATTAGCTGAAGTAGTATTAGAAGTAGTAGTATCGATCGTAGTAGTAGTGCTAGTAGTAGTAGGAGTAGAAGTGGCAGTAGTAGTAGTAGGAGGAGTAGGAGGAGGAGTAGTAGAAGCAACAATAGTAGTAGGAGTCCTAGGAGGAGGAGGAGGAGGAGGAGGAGGAGGAGGAGTAGTAGTAGTAGTAGTAGTGATAATAGTAGTACTAGTAGTAGAAGTAGTAGTAGTAGTAGAAGTAGCAACATTAATAGCAGTAGCAGCAACAGCAGTAGCAGTAGTATAGTAGTTGTAGTAGCAGTAGTAGTAGTAGTAGTTGTTGTTATTGTAGGAGGAGGAGGAGGAGGAGGAGGAGTAGTATTAGAAGCAGCATCAATAGTTGGTGTAGTAGTAGTAGTTGTTGTTTTTGTTGCTATAGTTGTGCTAGTAGCAGCCGTAGTGGCAGTTGCTATAGTTGTGCTAGTAGCAGCCGTAGTGGCAGTAGTAGCAAAAATTGTAGTAGTTGTAGTAGTAGTAGTACTTGTAGTAGTAGAAGTAGTAGTCGTAGTAATTATAGAAGGAGTATTATTAGTAGTTGTAGGAGTAGTAGTAGTAGTAGGACAAGTAGTAGTAGTCATAGTAGTAGCAGTGGTACAAGTTGTAGTAGCTGTAGCAGTAGCAGTAGTTGTAGTAGTCATAACAAAAGGAGTTATTGTAGTAGTTGTAGTGGTGGTAGTAGCAGCCGTAGTAGTAGACACAGTTGTAGTAGGAGAAGAAGTAGTCATAGTATTAGTAGTAGTAGTTGTAGTAGTAATAGTAGTTGTTGTTGTAGTAGTAGGTATAGCAGCAGCAGCAATAGTAATAGTCATAGTAGTTGTTGTAGTTGTTATTGATGTTGTGGTAGTAGAAGAAGTAGTACTAATATTAATACTAGCTGTTGTAGTAGTTGTAGTTTTAATAGCAGTAGGAGTAGTAGTAGGAGTAGTTGTAGTAATAGTAGTAGTAGCAGAAATTGTAATAATAATATTAGTAAAAGTAGTAGTTGTAGTAATAGTTGTAGTAGTAGTAGTTGTTGTTGTTGTTATAGTAGTAGTAGTAGTAGTAGTACTAGTAGTAGCAGTAGTAGTAGTTATTATAGTAGTCGTAGTGGTAGTAGCAATAGTAGTTATTGTAGAAGTAGTAGTAGTAGCAGAAATAGCAGTATCAGTAGCAGTAGTAGTAGTTGTAGATAGTAGTAGTAGGAGGAGGAGTTGTAATAGCAGCAGCAGTAGTAGTAGTACTTGTAGTTGTGGTAGTGGTGTTGCAGTATTAGTTGTAGCAGTAGTATTTGTTGTAGTAGTAGAAGTGGCAGTAGTAACATAAGTAGTAGTTGCAGTAGAAGTAGGTGTAGTAGTAGTAGTCGTAGAAGTAGTGGTAGTAGCAGTAGCAGTAGTTGTAGTATCATTAGCAGCAGCAGTAGTAGTACTAGTAGTAGTAGGAGAAGTAGTGGTAGTTGTAGTAGCAGTAGGTGTAGTAGTAGTAGTAGTAGTAGAAGTAGTAGTAATAGTAGTTGTTGTAGTAGTAGAAGGAGCAGTAGTAGTAGCAGTGGTAGTTGTAGAAGTTGTAGTATCAGTAGTACTAATAATAGTCGTATTATGAATAGTAATAGTTGTAGTATCAGTAGCAGCAGTAGCAGTAGCAGTAGCAGTAGTAGTTGAAGTTGTAGTACCGGTACTAGTAGTAGTTGCAGTAGAAGCAGTAATGGTAGCATAGTAGCAGCAGCAACAGTAGCAAGAGTAATAGTAGTAGTAGTGTAGGGGTGGTAGTAGGTGTAGTAGTAGTGGTTGCTGTAGTGGTACTAGTAGTTGCTGTAGTTGCAGTAGCAGCAGCTGTTGTTGTTGTAATAATTATAGTAATAATTATAGCAAGAGTAGTATTATTGTTGTTGTCGTAGTAGTAGTAGCAATAGTAGCAGTAGTAGTAGTAGAAGTAGGAGTAGTAGTATTAGTAGTATTAGCAGTAGTAGTAGCAGTTGTTGTAGTATTGGCATTAGTAGTAGTAGAAGTAGTAGTAGTAGTATTAGTAGTAGTAGTATGAGTAGCAGTAGTAGTTGTTGTATGAGTAATAGTAGTAGCTGTAGCAGTAGTTGCAGTAGTCGTAGTAGTTGTTGTAGTAGTAGCGGTATGAGTAGTTGTAGTAGGATAATTTGTATTGATTGTAGTAGTTGTAGCAATAGTCATAGTTTTAGGAGTAGTAGTAGTAGCAGTAGTATTATTATTTGTAGTATTAGTAGTACTAGGAATAGTAGCAATTGTTGTAGTAGTAGTAGTAGTGGTAGTAGCAGTAGCAGTTGTTGTTTGTGTCGTAGTCATAGTACTGGTAGTGCTTGTTGTTGCGGCAGCTAGAATAGGAGTTGTAGTAGTAGTAGTAGATGTAGAAGAAGAAGTAGTAGTTGTATTATTGGTATTGTTATTATTACTATTATTATTAGTAGTAGTATTACTAGTAGTATGAGTAGCAATTGTAGTAGGATTAGTTGTTCTAGTAGTAGTATTTGTTATATTAGCAGTAACAGTAGTAGTAGGAGTAGTAGTAGTAGTAGTACAAGTAGTAGTAGTAATAGTAGTGCTAGTAGTACTACTACTAGTAATAGTAAAAGTAGTAGAAGTACTAGTAATAGTAGTAGTAGTAATAGGAGCAGTAATAGGAGCAGGAGCAGCAGTAGTAATAGTAATAGTAATAGTAGTAGTAAGAGTAGTAGTAGTATTAGTAGTAGTACTAGTAGTAAGAGTAATAGTAGTACTAGTAGTAGAAGAACTAGTAGTAATAGGACTACGAGAAGCATTAGTAATAGTAGTAGTAGTAGTAATAGTAGGTGTAGTAGTAATAGTAGTAGCAGTAGTAGTAGTGGGTGCAGTAGTAGTAGTAGTACGAGTAGCAGTAGGAGTAGAACCAGAAGTAGTAGTAGTGGCAGTAATAATAGTTGTAGTAGCAGTAGTAGTGGTCGTAGTTCTAGTAGAAGTGCTAGAAGTTGTCATAGTAGCAGTAGTAGTGGTAGTAATGGTAGGAATAGTAGTAGTAGCTGTAGGAGTAGTAGTAGTAGTAGTAATTATAGTATTAGTAGCAGTAATACTAGTAGTTGTAGTAGTAGAAGTAATACTAGAAGTAGTACTTGTAATAGTAGTGTCATAGTAGTAGCAGTAATAGTAGTAGCAGACGTAGTAGTAGTTGTAGTAGAAGCGGTCATAGTGGAAGTAGTAGTAGCAGTCATAGTAGAAATAGTAGTCATAGTAGTAGTAGTTGTTGTTGTTGTAGTACAATAAGTAGTAGTTGTTGTAGTCATAGTAGTTGTACTAGTAGGAGTAGTATTATTAGTTGTAGTAGTAGAAGTAGCTGTAGCAGTATTAGTAGTAGTAGTAGTAGTAGTAGAAGGAGTAGTACTAGTAGTAGTAGTAGTAATATGAGTACAAGTAGTAGTAGGAGGAGTAGCTGCAACAATAGCAGTAGTAGTAATAGTAGTTGTCGTATTAGCAGTAGTAGTACCTGTAGTCATGGTTATAGTCGTAGTAGTAGTAGTTGTGAAAGTAGTAGTAATAGTATAGTAGTAGTACTACTAATACTAGTACCAGTTGCAGTTGAAGTAAAATTAGTTGTAGAAAAAGTACTAGGAGTAGTAATAGGAGTAGTAATAAGAGTTTGAGTAGCAGTTGTAGTACTAATTGTAAGAGTAGTAGAAGTAATACTACGCATAGTAGTAGTAATTGCAGTCGTAGTAGTAGGTGTAGTAATAGGAGTAGGGCTAGCAGTAGTAATAGTAGTTGTAATAGTAGTAGTAGGAGGAGCAGTAGTAGCAGTACTAGTAGGTGTGGTCGTAGTCGTAGTAGTAGTATTAGCAGCCGAAGTAGTTGTAGTAATAGTAGTAATAGTTGTAGTAGCAGTAGTAGTAGCAGCTGTAGTAGTAGTAGTAGGAGTAGTAATAGTAGTAGTAGTAGGAGTAGCAATAGAAGTATTAGCAACAACCGTAATAGTAGTAGAAGAAGTAATGTAGCAGTGGTAGTAGAAGTTGTTATAGTAGCAGTAGTAGTGATAATAATAGTAGTTGTAGTAGAATTAGTAGCAATAGTAGTAGTAATAATAGTAATTGTTATAGGTGTATTTGGTCTAATAGTAGTAGTAGCTGTAATAGTAGCAATAATCGTAGTAGTCATAGTAGCAGCAGTAGTAGTAGTAGTAGTAATCTTAATAGTACTACTAGTAGTAGTTGTAGTAGTATAGTAGCAGTTGTAGTAGCAATAGCAGCAGTACCAGTTGTACTAGTAGTAGTAGTAGATGTAGTTGGTTTTGCGGTAGTAATAGTTGGAGTAATAGTAGTAATAGTTGTAGTAGTAGTAGTAGTAGTAGCAGTAGTAGGAGTAGTAGTAGTTAGAGTAGTAGTAGAAGCAGTAGGAGTATTAGTAGGAGTAGCAGTAGAAGTAGTTGCAGTAGCTGCAATAATAGTCATTTTAGTAGTAGTAGTAGATGTAGTAGTAGTATTGGTAGTATTAGTAGTTGCTGTTGTAGAAGTAGCAATAGTAGTATTAGCAGTAATGATAGTTGTAGTAGCAGTAATAGTAGTAGTACGAGTAGTTGTTGTAACAGTGGTAGTACTATTACTAGTAGTAGTAGTAGTCGTCGTAGTGGTAGTAGTAGCAGTAGATGTACTAGTAGTAGTCATAGTAGTAGTAGTAGCAGTAGATGTACTAGTAGTAGTCATAGTAGTAGTAGTTGTTGTACTAGTAGTAGCAATAGTAGTAGGAGCTGTAATGGTAGTCATAGTAGTAGTCATAGTAGTAGTAATAGTAGTGGTAAGAGTAGCTATTGTAATAGTAGTTGTAGTAGTAGTAGTAGTTGTAATAGTTACAATAGTAGTAGTTGTAGTAGTAGTAGTAGTTGTGGTAGTAGTAGTAGTAGCAGTAGTAATAATAATAATTGTAGGAATAACAATAATAGTAGTAGAAGTAATAGAAGTAGAACTATTAGTAATTGTAGTATTTGTAGTAGGTGTATTTGGAGTAGCAGTAGTAATTATAGTAGAAGTAGTAGTAGTTGTTGTTGTTGTTGCTGTTGTAATAGTAATAGTAGTTGTTGTAGTAGTGGTGGTGGTAGTAGTTGTTGTATTAGTAGTTGTAGTAGTAGTTGTATTAGTAGAAATAGATGTTGTAGTAATAAAACTGGTAGTGATAGTAGTAGTCCAACTAGTAGTAGCACTATCAGCAGCAGTAGTAGTAGTAGCACTATCAGCAGCAGTAGTAGTAATAGTTATAGCAGTTATAGCAGTAGTAGCTGTAGCAGAAGTAATAGCAGCAGCAGTAGTAGTTTTTGTTATTGTAGTAGCATTAGTTGTAGCAACAATAGTAGTAGCAGTTGTAAGAGCAACAACAGTTGTAGTCACAGTAGTAGTCGCAGTAGTATTAGGTGTAGCGGCAACAGTTGTAGTAGTAGTAGTAGCTATTGTTGTTCAAGTAGCAGTACTAGTAGTAATAGTAGCAGCAGTAGTTATTATTGTTGTTGTTGTTGTTGTAGTAGTCGAAGTAGTAGTACTAGTATTAATTGCAGTAACAGTAGTACGAGTAGTAGCAAAAGCAGTAGTAGTAGCATTAGTAGTTATAGTATCAGTAGTAGTAGTAGAAGTAGAAGTAGTAGTAATTGATCTAGTAGCAGAATCAATAATAGCTGCAGTAGTAGTAATTGTAGCAGTAGTAGTAGTAATAATAATAGTAGTAGAAGTAGTAGAGTAGTACCAGTCATAGTATGGGTAGGAGTAGCAGTAGTAGAAGTAGTCCTAGTATTGGTAGGAGTAGTAGTAGTTGTAGTTATTGTTGCAATAGCAGTAGTAGTAGTAATGGTAATTGTAATAGTAGCAGCAGTAGTTGTAGCAGCATTAGTAGTAGTAGTAGTATTAGTATTAGTAGTAGTAGTTGAATTAGTAGTGGCAGCAGCCTTAGTAGTAGTAGTTGTAGTAGTAGCAATAATAGTTGCAGCAGTTCCAGTAGTATCAGTAGTAGCTGAAGTAGTGGTATTAGTAGTAGCAGTAGCAGAATGAGTAGAAGTAGTAGTAGTTAAAGAAATGGAAGTATAAGTAGTAGTAATTGTAGTAGTAGTAGAAGTAGTAGTAGTCATAGAAATAGTAGCGGTTGTAGTAGTAGGAGTAGCAGTAGTAGCAATAGTCGTAATATTAGACATAGTATTTGTAGTTGTATTAGAATTAGTAGTAGTAGTAGTAGTAGCAGTAGTGGTAACAGTAGTTGTAGTAGTAGCAATAATAGTAGTGTTAGTAGTAGTAGTAGTAGTTCTAGTAGTAGAGTAGTAGTAGCAGTACTAGAAGTAGAAGTAGTGGAAGTTGTTGTTGCAACAATAGTAGTAGTAGTTGTAGTAATAGAAGTAGTGGCTGCAATAATTATAATATGAGTAGTTGCAGCAGCAGCAGTAGTGGCAATAGTAGTGTTATTTGTAGTAGTTGTAGCAGCAGCAGCAGTAGTAGTAGGAGTTGTAGCAATAGTTGTAGTAGAAGTAGTAGTAGCAGGAGAACTAGTAGGAGTTGGAGTATTGGTAGAAGTAGTTGTAGTAGTAGTAATAGTAGCAGCTGCAATAACAGCAGCAGCAGCTATAATCGTTGTAGTACTAGTAGTAGTAGAAGTAGTAGTAGTAGTAGTTTTATTAGTAATAGTAGTAGTAATAGTAGTAGTAGTAGTAGTAATAGCAGTAGTAGAAGTAGTAGTAGCAGCAGTAGTAGTGATAGTAGAAGTAACAGCAGCAGTAGTAGTAGTCGTTGTAAGACTACTTGTAGTAGCAGTTGTACTAGTAGAGTAGTAGTTGTTGTAGTAATAGGAGTAGGAGTAGTAGTAGTTGTAGTTGGAGTCAAAGTAGGAGTATTAGTTGTAGTAACAGTAGTTGGAGTAAGAGTAGTAGTAGCAGTAGTAGAATGACTAGGAGTAGTAGTAGTAGTCGGAGTCAGAGTAGTAGTAGGAGTCAGAGCAGTGATAGTACTTGTAGTAGTAGTAGCAGTAGCCGTATTAGTAGTAGTACTTGGAGAAGTAGTAGAATGACAAGTAGTTGTACTAGTAGTAGTTATTATTGTTGCCGTCATAGTAATATTAGTGGCAGTTGTAGTAGTAGCAGTAGGAGTAGTAGTTGCAGTACTGGTAGAAGTAGTATTAGTAGTATGAGCGGTAGTAGCAGTAGGAGTTCGAGTAGTAGTAGGATTAGTAGTAGGAGTAGTAGAGTAGTGGTTGTAGAAGTAGTAGTAGTAGCAGCAGTAGTAATTGTAAAAGTAGTAGTAATAGTAGAAGTAGTCGTCGTAGTAGTCGTAATTGTAGTAGTAGTAGCAACAGTAGCAGCAGCAACAGCAGTAGCAATATGAGCAGCAGAAGTAGTCGTAGTAGTAGCAGGACAGTTAGAAGAAGTAGTAGTAGTGGGAAGTGTAGTAGTAGTTAGAATTGTAGTAATAGCAATAATTGCAATAGTAGCAGTTGTAGTTGGAGCATTTGGATTAGTAGTGGTGGTAGTAGTAATAGTGGTGGTAGGAGTAGCTCTATCAGTTGGGGTAGTAGTAGTAGTAGTAGTAGTATTCGTAGTACTTCTAAAGGAAGTAGCAGTAGTCAAAGTCGGACAGGGAGTTGGAGCAGGAATAGTAGTAGTTGAAATGACGAAAGTTGTAGTAGTAGTAATAGTAGTAGTAATAGTAATAACTGTAGTAATAGTACTGCTACATGAACCACTGCTGCTGCATCTACTCCTACTATTGCTAGTTCCACTACTACTAATCTGACTACTACAACTACTACAGCTATAACAACTACTACTACTCCTACTACTGCAGCTATTATTACTACTACTACTACTATTACTATTGTTACTACCATAACTTCTACTACTTCTTTTACTACTACTACTACCCCTACTCCAACTGCTACTACTACTACTGCTACTACACCTACTTCAATACTAGTACTACTGCTGCTACTACTACTACTACTACTACTACTAAAACTACTATTACTAATACTCCTACTACTACTACAACTACTACTAGTACTACTACTCCAATTCCAAACCCTACTGTCGCTCTGACTGCTACAACTACTACTGCTACAACAACAACTACAACTCCTACTCCTACTACTCCTACTATTTCTACTACTACTATTACTACTGTTACTACAATAACAACGACTACTACTTTTACTACTACTACTACTACTACAACAACAACTACTGCTGCTACCACTATTACTTCTACTGTTACTAATACAATTACTACTACTCTTGCTACTGCTACTACTTCTAATACTTCTTTTACTAATACTACTACTACTAATACTACTATTGATGCTGGTGCTGTAACTACTGCTACTACCACTACTTCTACTACTACTGCTAATATAGCTACTCATGCCTCTGCTGCAGCTACTACTACTACTATTACTATAGCTACTACTATTACTAATACAATCACTATTACAACTACTACTGCTACTACAACTCCTACTCCAACTCCTACTACTACTATTACTCCTACACGTAATACTACTACTACTACTCCTACTCCAACTACTTCTACTAGTACAACAACTAATACAACAACTACTACTACGACCTCTGCTGCAAGTACTACTGCTGCTGCTTCTACAACTGCTGCTTCTTCTTTTACTACTACTACTACTAATATTATTAGTACTTCTACTGTGTCTACTACTCCTACTCTTGGTCCTGCTCCTACTACTCCTACTTTTGCTTCTAATACTATTACTTCTACTAATACTTCCTTCGCTACTATTACTACTCATACTACTACAACTAGTATTACTACTTATACTACAATTGCTACTGGCACTACTTCTACAACTATTACTACTAGTTGTAGTACTACTACCACTATTACCGTTCCTGTTACTACAACCAGTACAACTGCTATAACTACTACTACTACTTTAACTACTACTTCTACTACAACTATTACTTCTATAATGACTACTACAACTACAACCACTACACTTTTACTACTCCTATTACTAGTACCACTACTACTCCTACAACTAGTACCATAACTACAACAACTACTACAACAACTACAACTACCGCTGCTGATGTGGCCACCACTACTACTACTTCTACCGCTGCTACTACTACTAGGACCACTTCTGCAACTACTTCTACTACTACTACGGCTATTACTACTGCTACTACTACAACTCCTACAACTACTACTACAACAACAACAACTACTACTAATACTACCACCACTACTATAACTACTACTACTACTAGTACTATTACCACTACAACTACAACTACTACTCCTACTCCAACTCCTACTCCAACTCCTACGACTACTCCTATAACTTCTGCTTCTATTACTACTATTACTACTACTAAACTACTACTACTACTGCAACAACGACAACAACAATAACTACTACAACTACAACAACTGCTGCTACTACTACTACTACAACAACAACAACAACAACTGCTACTGCAACTACTGCTACTGCTGCTACTACTACTACTACTACTACTTCTACTACTATTATGTCCACTCTAATTACTTCTACTAGTATTACAGCTACTGTGACTACTACTCCAACCACCACCACCACGACTACTTCTACTACTATTACGACTGCTGCTACTACTACTACTAGTAGTAGTAGTAGTAGTAGTACTACAACAACTACTACTACTACTACTACGACGACGATGACGACTACCATTTCTAATAATACTACTGCCTCTAGTAGCACTACTAATACTACTTCTACTACTACTACAACTAGAACTACTACTGCAACAAATACTACCGCCACTACTATAACTACTGCTACAACTACCATTGCAATAAAAACTACTACTACTACAGTCACTACTGCTAGTACTACTACTACTACTACTCCCACTTCAACTGCTACTCCTACCACTACTCCTACTACTACTGCTGCTGCTCCTGCTGCTACTACAACTACGGATAATACTACAACAACTACTACTATTGCTGCAACGTTAGTACTAGTAGTAAAACAACAACTACTACTACAGTTTTTATTACTACTACTACTCCGCCTACTACCACCACCAATACTACTACTAATATTGCTACTATTGCTACTATTGCTAATGCTACTTGCACTACGACTACGACTACCACTACTGGAAACATTACTCCAACTACTACTATTCCTACTGCTACTACTCCTCCAGCTACTGCTGCCGCGTCTGCTACTTCTACTATTGCTATTACTGCCAGTAAAGCAATAAGTACTATTCCTACTACTACTGCTACTATTGCTACTGCTCTTGCTACTACTACTACTGCTGCTACTACTACTGTTACTACTATTGCTACTACTACTTCTCCTACTTCTATTGCTACTGCTACTACTACTTCTCCTACTTCTATTGCTACTGCTACTACTACTTCTACTACTACTGCTGTTGCTACCACTACTTCTACTTCTGCCACTACGACTACTGCTACAACTACTTCTGCTACTGCTACTACTACCACATCATTTACTACTGCTACTACTACTACAACCGCTACAACTATTACTATGACTGTTACTACTTCTACTACTACTACTAGTGCTACTACTACAACAACTACTACTAGTACTACTACTACTACTGTTACTATAGGTACTCCAACTACAAATACTTCTCCGACTACTACTACTACTACTCGTACTACTACTACCACTATAGCTACTACTTTTACTTCTACTGCTACAACTACAACTACTACTACGTCTACTACTACTTCCACTACTTCTACACCTACTACTACTAATACTATTACAACTACTACAACTTCTACTACTGCAACAACTACTACTCCTACACCTTCCAATACTACTATTTCTACTACTACTACTTCTTTTACTACTATTATTACCGCCACTACTACAGCTACTGCTACAACTACTTCAACCACTACTACTAGTATTATGACTACACCAACAACTACTTTTAATACACTTATTGCTCCTGACACTGCTGCTCCAACAGCTAGTACTGCAACTATTACTAATACTCCTCCTCCTGCTGCTACTACTGCTGCTGCTACTACTACCACCACTACTGCTGCTGCTACTTCTAGCGCTACTACTACTATTGCTACTACTACTCCTACTGCTACTACATCTACTACCTATATTACTACTCCTACTAGTACTACCACTACTACTACAACAACGACAACAACTACTACTGCTACCGTTGCTACTACTACTGTGACTACTACAGCCACGTTTGGTACTACTACTAGTACTGCTATTGTTGCTACTACTGCTATTGCTACTACTGCTACTAATACTACTGCTACTACTGTTGCTGCTACTGGTATTGCTTCTACTACTACTACTACTTCTACAATGACTACTTGTACGACTTTTGCTATTGCTTCTACTACTTCTCTTACTTCTAGTAATGCTACTACTAGGATTGATACTATTTCAACTTCTGCTACTCCAGCTACTACAACTACTACCGTTACTGCTACTACAACCACTACAATTGTTACTATAACTGCTACATTGCTACAATTATTACCACTACTACTACTACTACTATCGCATCTATAGCTATTACTGCCACTATTACAATTACTACTACTACTACTGTGACATAAGCTAGTACTACTACTAGTGCTACCACTACTGCTACTACTACTACTGCTACTACTATTCCGACTTCCACGACCTATACTACTACTACTATTCCGACTTCCACTACCTATACTACTACTACCAAAACTACCACTACTTCAACAACACCACCAACAACAACAACGACTACTACCACTACATTTGCTACTACCACTACTACTACCACTACTGCTACTACAACTACCACTATTACTACACTACTACTATAACTACTACTACTACCACAACTACTACTACTACTACTAACACTACTACTACAACTACCACCACCACTACTACTACAACAACTAATGCTACTACTACCACTACTACTACAACTAATACTACTACTACTACTACTACTGCTACTACTACTACAACCACTACCACTTCTAGTACAATTACTACCTCTACAACAACAACAACAACAACAACAACAACAACAACAACTACTACTACTACTACTACTACTACTACTACTACTACTACTACTACTACTACCAATACTATTGCTACTTCTACTACTCCTAATACTCCCACTACTACTACTACTACTATTACTTCGACTTCTACTACTACTACTACTGCTACTACGACTACCACTCCTAATACAACTACTATGACGACTACTACTATTACTACAAATACTACTACCATTATAACTACTACTATTACTACCACCACTACTACTACTACTACTTCAACTACTACTACTACCACTACACCTGCTCCAACTACTACTATGACTACTGCAACAAGTACAACCACTACTACAACTACAACTACTACTACATCTATGACTTCTTCTACCACTCCCATTGCGAACTATTACACCCTACTACTTCTACTATTACTACTATAACTACTACTACTACTACTATTACTACTACTACTACTACTTCTAGTTCTCCTTAAACTACTACTACTTCTCCTAATACTACTACTACTACTACTATTACTACTACTACTACTACTTCTAGTTCTCCTTAAACTACTACTACTTCTTCTAATACTACTACTACTACTACCACGACTGCTACTACTACTACTACTCCAACTACTTTTACTATTACTACTACTACTACTACAACTACTACTGCTAGTACACCCACTAATACAACTATGACTGCTACTACTACTACAACTACTACTACTAGTACACCCACTAATACAACTACCACTACTACTTCTGTTACTATTACTACTCCTACTCCTCCAACTTCTACAACTTCTATTTATACTACTACTACTACTCCTTCGACAACTACTACTTCATCAGCTGCTACAGCTACTGCTGCTATTGCTACTGTTCGTCCTACTGCTGCTGCTAGCCCTACTGCTACTACTACGACAACTACTACTACAACTGCTACTACTACTACCACTACTACTGCTGCTGCTAGTACTACAACTACCAATTCCCCTATTGTAGATGCTGCTGCTACTACTCCTCCTCCTCCTACTCCTACACCTACACCTACTCCATCAATAAGTACTACAACTGCTAGTACAACTGCTACTACTACTACTCCTACTACTATTGCAACAACTACGATTGCTGCTACCGCTGCGACTACTACTACCACTACTACTACTATTAGTACCACTCTTAATACCCCAGCCACTACTACTGCTACTACTACTAAAAATCCTACAACAATAATAACAACAACTACTACTGCAACTATTACTACTACTACTACTACTGCTGTTGCTACAACTACCATTACTGCCACTACTTTTACTATTATTATTAATATTACTACTCCTCCTGCTACTACAATGACTAATACTACTAGTACTACTTCTACTACTATTATTTTTACTACTACTACTACTACTCCTACTATTTCTATAATTCCTACTAAACTATTGCTATTACTACTGCTTCCACTCCTACCACTACTTCCACTACTACTATATCTACTACTACTTCTACTAGTACAACTACTCCTACCACTACCACAACCACTACAACAACTACTCCTGCTACTACTCAAGCTACTAATACAACTGCTACTACTACTGCAAGCACTACTACTCATACTAGTACTAGTATAACTACAACAACTACTATTAGTCCCCAACCAACAACTCCTACTACTCCTACTATTGCTACTACTGCTACTACAACTACTATTGTTACTATTGTTTGAACTCCTACAACTACTGCTAATACTACAATTTTTACTACTATTGCTGTTGTTGATGCTACTACTACCACTACTGCTACGGCTACTGCTGCTATTGCTACTGTTCGTCCTACTGATGCTGCTACTACTACTACTACTGCTAGCCCTACTACTACTACTACTACAACTGCTACTAATACTACCACTACTGTTGCTGCTGCTAGTACTACAACTACCAATTCCCCTACTATAGATGTTTCCGCTCCTCCTCCTCCTCTACCTCCTCCTACTCCTCCACCTACTCCATCAATAACTACTACAACTGCTAGTATTACTACTCCTACTACTATTGAAACAACTACGATCGTTGCTACTGCTACGACTACTACTACTACTACTACTATTACTACCAGTCTTAATACCCTGGCCACTACTACTGCTACTACTACTACTATTACTATTAAAACTCCTACAACAATAATAACAACAACAACTACTACTATAATTACTACTACTACTACTACTACTACTACTACTACTGCTGCTACTACTACCATTACTGCCACTACTTTTACTATTATTATTACTATTACTACTCCTGCTACTACAACGACTAGTACTACTAGCACTACTTCTACTTCTATTATTTTTACTACTACTACTACTACTCCTACTATTTCTATAATTCCTACTAAACTACTGCTATTACTACTGCTTCCACTACTACTACTACTTTACTACTACTATATCTACTACTACTTCTACTAATACAACTACACCTACCACTACCACAACCACTACAACAACTACTGCTGCTACTACTCAAGCTACTATTACAACAACTACTACTACTACAAGCACTACTACTCATATTAGTACTACTATAACTACAACAACTACTATTAGTCCCCAACCAACAACTCCTACTACTCCTACTATTGCTACTACTGCTACTACTGCTACTACTTCTACTATTACTACTATTACTACTGTTTGAACTCCTACAACTACTGCTACTACTACAATTTGTACTACTATTGCTATTGCTGCTGCTACTACTACTACCACTACTGCTACTGCTACTACTACTACTAGTAGTAGTTCTACTACTACCACCACTGCTACTACTACTACCAACTACTACTGCTGCTGCTACTACTAGTTCTACTACAACTACTACTACCACTACTACTATTGCTACTCCTGCTACTACTAATAAGATGGCTACTACTACTACCACCACTACTACTTCAGCTACTACTACATCTATTGTTGCTGATGTTAATACTCTGACTACTGCAACTATGACTACTACATCAATAACAACGACAACAATAACAGCAACTACTACTACTACTACTACTCTTGCTACTGCTACTACTAGTAATACTACTACTGCTACTACTATTACTTCTACTGCTGCTGCTACTACTGCTTCTCCTACTACTACTCCTAATTTGTCTATTACTACTACAACTACATCTACTACTTCTACTACTTCTCCAACCACTACTACCACTATTACCCAAAGCCCTACTACTTCTACTACAACAACAACTACTACTTCTACTACTACTACTACCACCACCACTAGTACTACTACTATTACTACCACTACTATGACCACAACTACTGCTACCACTACTACACCTACTACTCCTATGCCACTACTGCACCTACTACTCTTATGCCACTACTAGTACTACAACTACTACTAGTACGACAACTACAACTACTACTACCTCTAATCCTGCTCCTACTACCACTACTACCAATACAACAATAGCAACAACTATTACTCCAACTGCTGCTACTCCTCCTACTACTACTACTACAACTACTACTGTAACTACTGCAGCTCCTTCTACTACTACTACCAATACCACAACAACAACTACTACTACACCTACTGCTACTAATCCTATTAATACTACTACAATTACTACAGCCAACTACTACTACAACTAGTATTACTATCACTACTACTGCAACTCCTCCTCCTCCTCTTCCTCCTCCCACTACTACTATTACTACTACTATTCCTCCTAATATTTTTACTATTATCACCACCACTACCACTACTATAGCTACTACAACTACTAGTGCTACTTGTGCTATTATTACTACAACTACTACTACAGTTACTACTCCTACTACTTCTACTAATACAACAACTACACCCACCAATACTACTACTACTTCTACTACTGCTATTACCGACACCACTACTACTACTACAGCTACAACTACTACAACTTCTACTACTACTAACACTACTATTGCTGCTGCTACTGCTACTGCTACTACTACTACTACTACTACTACTACTATTGTTGTTGCTCCTCCTAAAAATACTACTACTACTACAGCTATTACTACAGCTGCTGCTACTATTACATTTGATGCTACTATTACTACTACTATCGCCGCTATTTCTAGCACTACTGCTACAACCGCTACAACTGTCGCTACTACAACTACTTCGACTACCAATACTACTACTCCTACCAGTACTACCACTACTACTATCACTACTACTACTACTACTACAACTATGACTACTACTTCTACTACTCCTATGGCTACTACTACTGCTACTCTACTATTACTACTACTACTATAATTATTACTACTACTACTACTACTACTATTACTACTACTGCTGCTACTGCTACAACTACTACTATCACTATGACTTCTACTACTACTACTACTACAACCACTACAACTACAACTAATATAACTACTACTACTACTACTCTTCCTCCTCCTCCTAATACTACCACTGCTACAACTACAAGTACTATTGCTGCTACTACTACGACTACAGCTACGACAGCTGCTACTACGACTACAACTCCAAATACCACTACTATTACTACTACTACTACTACTACAACAACTACTTTTGCTACTCCTACTACTACACATGCTCCGACTACTACTATGACTACTACAACTACTACTACAACAAATACTACTACTATAGCCTCTACAACTTCTACAACTACTTCGACTCCTAACCACTACAACTGCTACTACTACTACGACTACCATCACTTTTACTACTACTACAACTCGTAAAACTACCACTTCTGCTACTACTACTACTTGTACGACTGCTACTACTACTACTAGTCCAACTAATTTTGCTATTACTGCAACTACGGCTGCTACAGATTCTACAGCTACTAATAATGTTGCTACTAATACTACTTCTGCTGCTGCTACTGCTGCTAGCGCAACTACTATAGCTTCTACGGCTACAACTAATGCTGCTACGAATACTACTTTTAGTGCTGCTACTAGCACAACTACTAGCTGCTGCTCTGGATACTACTACTACCACTTTCACTTCTTATACAACTGCTACTACTATTTCTACTACTATTATTACTACTAGTACTGCTGCTGCTACTGCAACTGCTATTGTTGCTACTGCTACTACTACTACTACTACTACTACTACTATTGCTACTACATCTAATGCAACTGCTGCTACTACTCGTACTACTGCTGCTACTAGTACCATTAGTACTATTACTATTACTGCTACAACTGCTAGTACTACTACTGCTACTATTTTTAATACTACTACTACTGCTACAACTGCTACTACTTCAACTACAACATCTAATAGTACTACTACTATTCCTACTCCTAATATTACTCCTACTACTTCTACTTTATTACTACTACTATGACTATTACTACTACAACAACTGTTGCTGCTACTACTACTCCTACTACAGCAGCTATTACTACTTCTTCTGCGGCTACTGCTTATAGCGCTATTGCTACTATACTACTACTACCTCTATAACAACAACAACTACTACTACTACTATTACTCCTCCTCCTCCACCTCCTACTACTACTAAAACTATTACTACTACTGCTACTATGACTACCACTACCACTACTACTACCACTATAATAACAACAACAACAACAACAACAACTACTACTACTACTACTAATATCACTACTAATACTACAACTGCTACTTCTGCTACTGCTATGTCTATTACTTCAATAAGTGCTACTATTGCTACTACTACTGCTACTAAAGCTACTACTGCTATTACCATTGCTACTATGCTAGTAATG
This sequence comes from Trichopus zeylanicus subsp. travancoricus, assembly GCA_005019695.1. Lineage (NCBI taxonomy): Eukaryota > Viridiplantae > Streptophyta > Magnoliopsida > Dioscoreales > Dioscoreaceae > Trichopus > Trichopus zeylanicus. Next base: position 113,085 of record RXID01002129.1, on the reverse strand, counting down.
CTAATTCTACTGCTACTAATACTACTATTGCTTCCACACTACTGCTAGTACAACTACTATAACTACTGCTACTGCGGCCACTAACGCTACTACCACTATTGCTACTATTGCTACTACTGCTACCGTTGTTGTTGCTACTACTATAACTACTACTCCTATTATTGCTGCTGCAACTTTTTCAAGTACTATAATTCCTACTACTACTCCTACTTTTGCTACTACTACTTCTGCTACTACTATTGTAGCTGCTTCAAATGCTACTACTACTGCCGCAACTACGGGCACTGCTACTGTTAGTACTACTACTACTGCTACTACTACTATTGCGGCTGCTAATACTTCGACTTCTAGCACTTGTCCTACTACTTCTACTACTGGTACCACTACTTCTACTACTACTACAACTACTACTACTGCTGCTTTTGCTACAAGTACTACTAATGCTTCTGCTACTGCTACTACTACTACTACCACTACTCCAACAAACTACTACCCTTATTAATACTACTCCAACTCCTCCTACTCCTACTACTACTACAACTACTACAACAACAACAAAAACAACAACAACTAATACTAATTCTACTACTACTATGACTACTTCTAATAATAATACTACTACTATTACAACTACTACTGCTAATGCTGCAACAACCATAACTACAACTACTAAGATTATTACTGCTACAGCTGTTGTTCTTGCTGCTGTTGCTACTACTACAATAACTATTACTACTTCACCTACAACTACTACTATTGCTAGTAATACTTCTACCACTACTACTGCTACTACTTCTACTACTACCACTACTAGAACTATGGGTACTACTTTTGCTACTATTACTGCTCCGATTACTGCTGTTGTGGCTACTGCTTCTGCTACCGCTACTACTACTACTACTACTACTACTATTGTTGCTATTGCTACTGCTACAACTACTACTATTACAACTACTGCCACAACTGCCACTATTACTACTCATACTATAGCTGCTACTACTGCTACTTCTGTGGCTACAACAACTGCGTCTACTACTGCTACTACTAGTACTGCTACTATTACTAATACTACCGCTGCAACTACTGCTTTGCTACTACTACTTCTGCTGCTACTACTACTTCAAATGCTACTACATCTACCATGATTGCTACCACTACCACTGCTGCTACTACTACTATTAGTACTAATAGTACTATTACTATTGTTTCTACTACTGCTACTACTGCTACTGCTACTACTACTACTGCTGCTGCTGCTTTTGCTATTACTGCGACTATTGCTACTACTACTGCTTCTACTGTTACTACTATTGGCTCTACTATTATTTCTGCTACTACTACTACTGCTATAACTACTACTGCACCTATGGGCACTACTACTACTGCTACAACTTCTAGTACTACTTCTGCTATTGCAGCTAATAATACTACTAATACTACATGTCCGACTACGACTACTATAACTGGTACTACTTTTTCTACTACTACAACAATAATAACTACTACTACAGCTTTGCTGTTACAACTACTACGAATACTTCTGCTACTACTCTTGCTAATAATGCTCCTACTACAACTACACCAACTCCTACTGCTATTGCTACAACTTCTACTACTACTACTCCTAATATTAATACAACAACAACTACTACTACTAGTACTAATCATACTACGACTATTACCATTACTAAAGCTACTATTGCCTCTACCACAACTACAACTACTACTGCTATTGTTGCTGCTATTGCTGCTGCTACTACAACAACTACTACTGCTTTAGCTACAACCACAACTACTGCTAGTACTACTTTTGCCACTACTATTGCTAATGCTTCTACTACTACCACTACTAGAACTATGGGTACTACTTTTGCAACTACTGCTACTGTTATTGCTTCAGCAATAACTACTACGACTACTTCAACTGTTGCTTCTACTACTACTACTAGTACTGCTTCTGCTACCACATCCACCACTACTATTGTAATTACTACTACAACAACAGTAACTACTATGACTATTGTTACTACTACTACTAAAACTGCTACCACTACTGCTACTATTGCATCCACTCTGACTGCTACTCCTAATACTTTTAGTACTACTGCTATAACTGCTACAACTTCTATATTGCTACAAACAATGACCCTGTTGCTCCTACTATTTTAACTACTACTATTGTAACTACTGCTACTAATGCTATTACTCCTAGTTCTACTACTACTACCACCACCACTACTACTACATCTGTTGCTACTGCTACTACTACTAGCACTTCTACTACTCCAAATGCAACAACTACTACTACTACAATTGTTGTTGTTGTTGCTACTACTACTACTACTTCTTTTTCAACTACTACCTCTTCTACTACTATAGCCACTACGACTACTGCTGCTAGAGCTAGTGCTACTACAACACCTACAACTATGACTGCTACTTCTAATGGTACAACTACTCCAACTTCTGCTACAACAACTACAACTACTATTACTCCTACCACTAGCACTACTTTAACTACTACTACTACTATTACTACCCATACTTCGATTACCACTACTACTTCTTCTGCTACGGCTGTTACTACTACTACTACTTCTTCTTCTACGACTTCTACAACTACTTCTACTAAAACTACTACCACTATGGCAGCTTTTGCTACAATAATTACTACTTCTACTACTATTATTGCTATTGATCCAACTACTACAAATACTACTAATACTTTAACAACAATAACTACTATTACTACTACTTCTTCTTCTTCTACTGCTACAACTATAACTCATAGTACGGCAACTACTACTACTACTACCATACTTGCTAATATAGCAACTACTACTACTACTTCTCTTACTATTACTATTACTATTTTTACAACTACTACTACTGCTGCTACTACTACTACTATTACTAAGACTATTGTGACTACTACTACAACTTCTACTACTACTACTACTCCTACTACTATTGCTACAATTGCGACTACTACTACTACAAATGCTACTAATACTGCTGCTGGTGCACCTACAGCTACTACTACTGCTAGTATGACTACTAGTATAGCTATTGTAACTACTACTGCTGCTACTATTGCTACTACGACTGCTAATACTACTACTACTACTTCTACTATTACTTTGACCACTATCGCTACTACTCCTACTACTACTACTTCTCCTAAATCTTCTAATGGTACAACTACTACATCAGCTACTACTACTATTACTAAAACAACAACAACTACTACTATTACTACCACTTGTACTACGACTGTGACAACTGCTACTACTACTACTACTACACCTACCGGTAATAGTACTACTACTACTGCTACTATAGCATGTTCTACTGCTAATAACATAGCTACTGCTATGACTACTACTCTTACTATTTTTTCTGCTACTACTGCTATTACTGCTACTATTGCTTTTACTCCTACTACTACTATAACTACTAACACTACCACTACTGCTACTATCACTACTACATCTAGTAGTACTACTACATCTACTACTGTTGCTGCTACTACTCCTCCTCCTCCTCCTCCTACTACTATAATAAATGCTATTGTTATTATTGTTGCTATTACTGATACTACTTCTACTATTACTATAGTTGCCAATACTACTACTATAACTATTACTATTAGTACTATTAATGATACGATATTAGTTGCATAAGTAGCAGCAGCAGCAACAGTAGCAGTCATAGTGGCAGTAGCAACAGCAGTAGTGGTTGTAGTATTAGTCATAGGAATAGTATAGTAGTAATAGTTATAGTAATAGTAATAGAAGTAGAAGTAGCAAAAGTCATAGTTGTAGTAGTAATAGTCATTGTTGTAGTAGTAGTGGTACCAATAGCAGTACAAGTTGTAGCAAAAGTTATAGTAGTAGTAGTAGTTGTTGTTGTAGTAGTAGTTATGGTAGTAATAGTAGTTGTAGTAGTGGCAAAATTAGCACCAGCAGTAGGAGTAGTAGTAGTAGCAACAGCATTAGTAGTTGCACAAGTGATAGCAGAATAAGTAGTAGTAGTAGTAGTAGAAGTAATAGCAGAATTTCTTATAGTAAAAGTAGCAGTAGTAGTAGCACAGTAGTAGTATTAGTAGTAGTTTTGGTGGTGGTAGCAATAGTAGTAGTAGTGGTAGAAGTGGTAGTAGTAGCGGCAGCTATAGTAGTAATGGTAGTAGTGGTTGTTGTAGAAGTAGTAGGAACAGTTGTAGTCAAAGTACTAGTAGGAGTAGTAGTAGTGGCTGCAGGAGTAGTACCAATAGTTGTAGTTGTAGTACTAGTAGTAGTAGGAATAATAGTAGTAGTAGTAGTAGCAAAAGTAGCTATAGTAGTAGTACCAATAGCTGTAGCAGTAGTACTAGCCATTGCCATAGTAGAAGCAGCAGTAGTAGTAGGAGCATAGTAGTAGTTGTTGTTGTAGTTTTTATAGTAGTAACAGAAGTAGCTATAGTAGTAGTAGTTGCCATAGTGGTAGTAGTATTAGTATGAGTAGTCATTGTAGAATCAAGAGTAGTAGCAGCAGTAGCAGTATCCATAGTAGTAGTTGTAGTAGCATAATTTGTAGTAGTAGCTATAGTAGCAGCTGTTGCAGTCACAGTAGTAGTAGTTGCAGGAGTAGTACCAATAGTAGTAGCAGTAGCTATAGTAGTAGTAGTAATAGTAGTAGTATAAGTCATAGTAGTTGTAGCAGTAGTAGTAGTACTAGTAGTAGTAGAAGTAGCAAAAGTAGCAATAGTAGTAGTTGTAGGACTAGTACCAATAGTAGTAGTGGCCATAGTATTAGTAGTAGTTGTTGTTATTATTGTTGTCGAAGTAGTAGTAGTAGTAGTAGTAGTGGAAACTATTGTAGTCACAGTGGTAGTAATTGCAGTAGTACTAGTAAGAGTATTAGAAGTAGTTGTAGTGGTAGTATAAGTCATAATAGTAGAAGTAGTAGTAGTAGTAGTTGTTGTTGTTGTTGTAGCCGTAGTAGAATGAGCAATAGTAGTAGCTGCAAGAGTAGCACCAGTAGTAGTAATAGCCATAGTACTAGTAGTAGTACTAGTAGAAGTAGTTGTTGTTGTCACTGTAGTAGTAGTAGTAGTAGCAGTAGTTGTAGTGACAGTAGTGGAAGTAGTAGTAGCAATAGTAGTTGTAGTTGCAGTAGTTGTATTAGCAGCAGTAGCAGCATCTGTAGTAGTAGTACTTGCTACACTAGAACTAGTAGTAGCAGTAGCAGTTGTAGTTGTAGCAGCAATACTACCAATAGAAATAGTAGTAGCAGTAGTAGCAGTTGTAGCAGCAGCAGCAGTACTAGTGGTAGTAGGAGCAATTGTTGTAGTAGCAGTAGTAGAAGTAGTAGATGCAGCAGTTGTTGTATTAGTAGCTGTTGTAAGAGTAGTTGTAATAGAAATAATAGTAGCTGGAGTTGTGGTAGCAGTAGTAGTACTAGTAGTGCTAGTTATGCCAACAGTAGAAGAATTAGCAGTAGTAGTAGCAGTAGCTACAGTCATAGTCATAGCAGAAGTAGCATTAGACAAGGTGGCTATAGTAGTAGCATCAATAGTAGTAGTAGTAGTAGTGGTGGTAGTGGTTGTATAAGTAGTAGTAGTAGTAGTAGCAGTGGTAGTGGTTGTATAAGTAGTAGTAGTAGTAGTAGTAGTAGTAGTGGTTGTGGTTGTATAAGTAGTAGTAGTAGTAGTAGTGGTAGTAGTAGCAGCAGTCATAGTCATAGAAGCATTAGTAGTAGTAGCGGTAGTAGCAGTAGCAGTTGTAGAAGAAGTAGGAGTAGTAGCAGTCATAGTACTAGTAGTTGTGGTAGGAGTAGTAGCAATAGTAATAATAGTAATAGCTGTAGTAGCAGTAGCAGTAGGTGCAGTAATAGTAGTAGCCATAGTACCAGTAGTAGTAGTAGTAGTAGTACTAGTTGTACTACTAGTAGTAGTAGTATTAGTATTAGTACCTGTAGTAGTAGTTGTAGTTGTAGTAGTACAAATTGTAGTAGTACTAGTAGTAGAAGTTGTAGTAGGAGTAGGAGTGGTAGTAGTAGTTGTATTAGTAGTTGTAGTAGAAGTAGTAGTAGTAGTAGTAGTTGTAGTAGTAGTAGTAGTTGGAGTAATAGTTGTAGTAGTACTAGTAGTAATAGTAGTAGTAGCAGTTTTTGGGATATAGTAGTAGTAGTAGAAGAAGTATTTGTAGTAGTAGTACTAGTCGTAGGAGCATCAGAAGTAGTAGTAGCTATAGCAACAATAGTAAGTCATTATAGTAGTAGTAATAGTAGTCGTACTTGCAGTGGTAGTAGTAATCATAGTAGGCGCAATAACAGCTCTAGTAGTAGTAGGAGTAGGAGTAGGAGTAGCAATAGCTATAGTAGAAGTAGCAGTAGTACTTATAGTAGCAGAAATAGTAGCAGTAGTAGCAGTAGTAGCTACAATAGTAGTAGCAAAAACAACAATAATAGTAGTAAGAGTCATAGTGGAAATAGTAGTAATAGAGCTAGTGGCAAGAGTTGTAGTAGTAGAAGCAGTAGTAGCGTTGGTAGCAATAGTAGCAGCAACAACAGTAGTAGCAGCAGCTGTAGTAATAGCATTAGTAGTAGAAGTATCAGTAGTAGCAGTAGGATTGAGATTCGTAGTAGTTGTAGTAGTACTAGGAGCTGTAATAGTAGTAGTAGCAACATAGTAGTTGTTGTTACAATTGCAGTTGCAATAGAGGCAGCAATGTCAGAAGTAGCTGTAGTAGTAGTAGTATTAGTCGTATTAGTTATTGCAGTAGTAGCAGTAGTAGCTATAGCAATAGTAGTAGTAGTTGTTGTTATTGTAGCACTAGTAGTATGACAAGTAGTCATAGTAACGATAGTGGTAGTAGTAGCAGTAGTAGTAGTATTAGAAATAGTTGAAGTAGTAGAAGTAGATGTAGTAGCAGTTGTTTCAGCAGTAGTAGTACTTGTTGTAGCAGCAGCTAGAATAGTAGTAGCAGTAGTAATAGAAGTAGTAGCTGTGGCATTTGTACGAGTAGTAGCAGCTATAGATGTAATAATAGTAGCAAAAGTTGTATTAGTGAGAGTAGTAGTAGTAGTATGATAAGTAGTCGTAGTAAGGATAGTAGTAGCAATACTAGTAGTGGTAGTAGTAGCAATAGTAGCAGTAGTAGTACTAGTAGTAGAAGAAGTAGTAGTAGTAGTGTCAGCAGTAGCAGTAGTAGAAGTCGTAGAAGTAGTTGAAGTAGAAGAAGTAGTAGCAGCAGTAGTAGCAGTAGTAGTAGTAGTAGCACTAGTAGTAGTACGAGAAGTAGTAGTAGTTGTTATTGTAGCAGAAGTTGTAGTAGTAGTAGCAGTAGTAGTAGCAGTAGTAATAATAATAGTAGTAGTGGTAGAAGTTGTAGTCGCAGCAACAGCAGTAGTAGTACTAGTAATAGTCGCAGAAGTAGTAGTAATAGTAGTAGAAGTAGTAGCAATAGTAAAAGTAGTAGTTGTAGTAGCAATAGTAGTAGTATTAATAGTAGTTATAGAAGTAGTAGTAGTAGTAAGAGTAGTAATAGTAATTGTAGTACTATTAATAGTAGTAGTAGTAGTAATCATAGCAGTATAAGTCATAGTAGTAGAAGCAACTGTAGCAGTAGTAGTAGTAGTAGTAGCAATAGCTAAAAGAGCAGCAGTATTAGTTGCAGGAGTAGTACCAGTAGTAGTGGTAGTCATAGTACTAGTAGTCGTAGTTGTTGTTCTTGTAGCAATAGTAGAAGTAGTAGGAACCATTGTAGTTGCTGGACTAGAACCAGTGGTAATAATAGTAGTAGTAACAGTAGTAGTAGTAGTAGTATAAGTCATAGTAGTAGAAGCACTAGTAGTTGCAGTAGTTGAGGGAGCAGTGTAGTAGTTGAATGAGTCATACCAGTAGTAGTAGTAGTCATAGTATTATTAGTATTAGTAGTTATTGTTGTTGTTGTTGTTGTTGTAGTAGGAGTAGTAGCAATAGTTGTATTGGCAGCAGCAGCAGCAGTAGTAATTGCTACAATATTACTAATAGTAGTTGTTGTTGTTTTAGTAGTACCAACAATACTACCAATAGAAGTAGTAGTAGTAGCGGTTGTAGCAGCAATAGTTGTTGTAGTAGTAGTGGTAAAAGCAACAACAATAATACGGGTATTTATAGTACTAGTAGTAGTAGCAGTAGCAGCAGCAGCAGTAATAGTAGGAGTAGTTGTTGCAGCCGCATTAGTAGTAGTAGTAGAAGTCATAGTAGCAGCAGTTGTTGTAGCAGTCGTAGATGTAGTAGTAGTTGCTGTTGCAGGAGTAGTAGTAATAGTAATAATAGTAGCAGGAGTTGCGGTAGCAGTAGTAGTAGTACTTGTAGCAATAGCTGTAGTGGCAAAAGTAGTAGTAGTAGCGGTAGTCATAGTAGTAGCAAAAGTAGTATTAGTCATGGTGGCTATAGTGGCAGCAGCCGTAGTAGTAGTAGTAGAAGTCATAGACGTAGTAGCATTAGTAGCCTTTGCGGTAGTAGCAGTAGCAGTTGTTGTGGTAGTAGCAGTAGCAGTAGCAGTTGTAGCAGTAGTAGCAGTAGCAGTAGTCATAGTAGTAATAGTTGCGGTAGGAGTAGTACTAGCAATTACATTAGTAGTAGTACTAGTACTAGTAGTAGTATAAGTAGTAATAGAAGTAATAATAATTGTAGTCGCAGTAATAATAGTAGTACTAGTAGCAGATGTCGTAGTAGGAGTAGGAGTGGTAGTAGGAGTAGTGGTTGTAGTAGTACTAGTAGAAGTAGTAGTCGTAGTAGTAGTAGTAATTGGAGTTGTAGTTGCATTAGTAGTAGTAGTTGTAGCAGTAGTAGAAGTAGTAGAAGTAGTAGTAGCAGTAGTAGTTGGGGTAGTACAAGTATTAGTAGTTGCAATAGTTGTAGTAGCAGTTGTAAGTAGTAGTAGTAGTAGTAGTAGTAGAAGTATTTGTAGTAGTAGTACTAGCCGTGGGAGCAGTAGCAGTAGTAGTAGCTGTAGTAGTAATAGTAAGTCATTATAGTAGTTGTAGCAGTAGTCGTACTTGTAGTAGTAGTAATTATAGTAGCAGTAGTCCTACTTGCAGTAGTAAGAGTAGTAATAGCAGTATCAAAAGTAGCAATAGCAATAGTAGTAGTAGAAATAGTACTAGTAGTAGTAGTTGTCGTAGTAGAAATAGTAGTAAGAGTTGTAGTTGTAGAAGAAGTAGTAGCATTGGTAGCAATAGTAGCAGCAGTAGTAGTTGTAGTAGTGGTAGCAATAGCAGCAGCAGCAGTAGTAGTAGCAGTTGTAGTAGCTGTATTAGTAGCAGCGGTCGTATTCAGATTCATAATTGTAGTAGGAGGAGGAGGAGGAGTAGCAGTAGTAGTAGCTGCAGTAGTAGTAGTAGTTGTTGTTGCAGTTGCAACAGTGGTAGCCACGCTGGTAGTAGCAGTAGTAGTAGAAGTAGTAGTAGTGGCAATAGTACCAGTCATATCCGCAGTAGCAGTAGTAGTAGCAACAGTAGTTATAGTATGAGTAGTAGTAGTTGTAGTATTAGTAGTAGTAATAATTGTAGTTACAGTAATAGTAGTATGATAAGTAGTCGTAGTAGCTGTAGCGATAGTAGTAATAGTAGTAGTAGTAGTAGTAGAGTAGTAGAATTAGTAGTAGTTGAAGTAGTAGTTGTTGTCTCAGCAGTAGCGGTAGTGGAAGTAGTAGTAGCTAGAGTAGCAGTCTCGGTAGTAATAGAAGTAGTAGCTGCATAATTTGTAGACGTAATAATAGTAGTAGTTGTTGTATTAGCGGTAATAGTAGCAGTAGTATGATAAGTAGTCTTAGTAGCCGTAGCTGTAGCTGTACTAGTGGTGGTAGTAGTAGCAATAGGAGCAGTGGCAGCAGTAGTTGAAGTAGTAGTAGTATTAGCTATAGCAGTAGTTGAAGTAGTAGTAGTATTATTTGTAGTAGTAGTAATAGTAGCAGTAGTCACAAAAGTAGTAGTAGAACTAGTAATAGTAGGAGATGTAGTAGTTGTTGTTATTATAGGAGAAGTTGTAGTAGTGGTAGAAGTAATAGTAGGAGCAGTAGTAATATTAGTAGTAGCGGTAGTAGTAGAAGTAGTAATAGTAGTTGTAGTTATTGTAATAGTAGAAGTAGTAGTAGTATAAGTCGTAGTAGTAAAAGTAGTTGTAGTAGTAATAGTAGTAATAGTAATTATAGTAGTATTAACAGTAGTAGTAATAATAGTAGTAGTGGTAGTAGTAGTAGTAATAGTAGTAGTAATCGTAGAAGTAGTAATAGTAAGGGTACGAGTTGCCGCAACAGTAGCAGTAGTAATTGTAGTTGCAGTAGCAGTAGTAGAAGCAGCAGCAACAATAGAAACAGTAGTAATTATAGTTGCAGCAATAGTAGTAGAAGCAGCAATAGCAGCAGCAATAGTAGTTGTTGTAGTAAAAATAGTAGGAGTAGCAGTAGTTGTAGTAATAGTAAGACTACTAGTTGTAGTAGTAGTTATAGCGGTACTAGTAGTATTCACTATAGTAGTTTTCGTTGTAGCAGTAGTAGCTATTGTATTAGTAGTAGTAGCAGTAGTAGTTCTGGTAGTAGTAGCAGTAGTCGTAGTTGTAGCAATAGTTGTAGGAATCGTGATAGTAGTATCATAAGTAGCGGTAGTAATAGCAGTGGTAGTAGTAGCAATAGTAGCAATAGAGGTGCTAGTAGTAATAGCAGTAGTGGTAGCAATTGTAGTTGTACTAGTAGTATTTGTGGTTGTTGCAGTAGTGGTACTAGTTGTGGTCATAGCAGTAGTAGTACCAGTTGTGGTCGTAGTGTACTAGAAGTCATAGTAGTAGCAAAACTAGTGGAAGTGGTTGTAGTAGAAGTAGCAGCAGCAGAAGCAGTAGTAGTAGTAGAAGCAGTAGCAGCTGTAGTACTAAGAGTAACAGTTGTTGCAGTAGTAGTAGTTGCAAAAGTATTAATATTAGTAGTAGTAGCAGTAGCAGTGGAAGATGTAGTAGCAACAATAGTAGTAGCAGGTAGTTGTAGCAGTAGCAGTAGTAGCAAAAGTAGTGGTAGTAGAAGTTGAAGTAGTAGAAGTTGAAGTAGTAGCGATAGTAATAATAGTATACGTAGTAGCAGTAGTAGAAGCAATTGTACTAGCAGAAGTAGTAGTAGTAGTAGTTGTAGTTTTATTAGTAGTATTAGCATGAGTAGTAGTAGAAATAGTAATTGATGTAGTAGTAGACATAATAGTAGTAGCAGTAGTAGTAGAAGCAATTGTAGTAGTAGTATGAGAAGTGGTAGTTCTAACATTCACAGTAGTCATAGAAGTTGTAGTACTTATAGTAGTCCTAGCAGTCGTCACAGCTTTAGTAGTAGTAGTACAAGTAGTAGTAGTAGCAAAAGTAGCAGCAAGAGAAGCAGGAGTAGTAGTAGTGGTGGTAGTAGTAGTAGTAATTGCAGTAGTAGTAGAAGTTGCAGCTATCGTAGCAGTAGTTGTAGTAGTAGTGGTTGTAGCAGCTGTTGCAGTAGCAGTAGTAGTTGCAGCAGTAGTTGTATTGATAGTAGTAGTCGCAGTAGTAGCCACAATAGTGGCAGTAGTAGCAGCCGTAGTAGTTGTAGTAGTAGTAGTAATAGTAGTAGTATAAGTCATAGGAATAGAAGCTGCAACAGCAGGAGTAGTAGTAGTAGCAGTAGTTGAAGGAGCAGTAATAGTAGTTGCAGGAGTAGTACCAGTAGTAGTTGTACCCATAGTATTAGTAGTAGTAATTGTTGTTATTGTTGTTGAACTAGTAGTAGTAGAAGTAGCAGGAATTGTTGTAGTCGAAATGGTAATAGTTGCCGTAGTACCCGTACTAACAGTAGTACTAGTAGTACTAGTAGTAGTATAAGTCATAGTAGTAGAAGTCGTAGTAGTAATAGTAATAGCAGCAGCAGCAGATGGAGCAGTAGTAGTAGTTGTAGGAGTTGTACCTATAGAAGTAGTAGTCATAGTATTGGTAGTATTTGTAGTTGTCACTGTTGTTGTTGTTGTTCTAGTAATAGTAGCAGAAGTTGTAGTAGCAATAGTGAAAGTAGTAATAGCAATAGTTGTTGTAGCAGTAGTAGTTGTATTACCGATATCAGCAGTAGTACTTGCAACAGCAGTACTAGTCGTAGTAGTAGCATTACTACCAATAGAAGTAGTAGTAGTAGTAGTAGCGGCAGTAGTTTTTATTGTAGTCGTTGTAATAGCAGCAACAATAGTACGAGTATTTATAGTACTAGTAATAGTAGTAGTGGTCAAAGCAGTAGTTGCAGCAATTGTTGTTGTAGCAAGCATAGTTGTAGTATTAGTAGCTGTTGTAGGAGCTACTACTACTGCTACTACTATTACTAATACTTCTGCTATTGCTATTACTATTACTAATACTTTTGCGACTACTGCTACCACTGCTGTTGGTTCTACTACTACTACAACAACAACTACTACTCCTGCAGCTACTACGGCTACAACTACTGCTACTACTATTGCTACAGCCACAACTACTGCTATTACTACTGCTGGTACTACCATAATTACAACTGTTACTGCTACTACTATTGATATCCCTACAAATACTACTACTACAACTAGTACTACAGCTGCTACCAGTAATGCAACTATTGCTACTTTTGTTGTAGTTGTTGCTACTACTACTACAACTACCGCAACTTCCCCTACTACTACTACTTCTACTACTCCTACTTCTGCTACTACCACTGCTACTACTACTACTACTACAACAACAACTACTGCTACTGCCACTTCCGCTCACACAACTACTGCTGCTACTGCTACTACTATTACTACTACTACCACTATTACTATAACTACTACCACTACAACAAAGACAACTACTACTACTAACATTTCTACACCAACTACTACTGCTGCTGCTCCTAACACTTCTAGTACTACTACTACTACTACCACTACTACTCCTCCTACTACTACTTGTACCACTACCACAATGACAACTCCTACTTTGACTACTTCTACTATGACTACTACTACTTCTACTACAACTACTACACTAACTGCTACTGCTACTCTTCCTACTACTATAGCTACTATTACTACTACGACTACTACTACTTAGACTCCTACTACAACTACTACTCTTGCTACCACTACAACAACTACTAGTACAATTTCGACTACTACTACCACTGCCGCTTTTGCTACAACTACTATTACGACAACAGCTACTACTACTTGTACTACTACTACTACCTCTGCTACTAATACAACTACTGCTGCTGCTGCTACTGCTACGGCTACTACTACTACTTCTTCTTCTTCTTCTTCTACAATGACTATTAATACAACTAATACTGCTACTGCTACTACTACGGCTACAACAACTGCAACTACTTCTGCTACTACTAGTGCTAAAACTGCTAATATAACTACAACCGCTACTCCAACTACTACTACTACAACAACAACAACTATTTCTAACACTTCTGCTACTACTAATACTACTGTGGCTACAACTACTAGTACTACTTCTACTTCTAATACTACTACCACTACTCCAACTCCTTCTGCGACTCCTACGACTACTAACGCTACTAGTTCTACTATTACTTCTACTACTACTACCACCACTACTACCGCTACTACAACTGCTACTATTACTACTGCTGCTATTACTAATACTACTACTACTACAACCTCTACTACTGCTGTTGCAACTTCTATTGCCACCACCACCACTACTACAACTACTACTACTACTACACCAACTACCACTACAAATACCACTACTACTAATACTACTACTACTACAACAACAATAACAACAACAACAACAACAACAACAACAACTACTACTACTAATACTACTACTATTAGTAATAGTAATACTTCTATTACTACTCGTTCCTCTACTACTATAACTACAACTCATATTGCTATTGCTACAACTACTACTACAACAACAACAACATCAATAACAACAACAACAACAACAACCAGTACAACTACTACCAATACTATTATCGTCGCTATTGGTGCTACTACTACAAGTACCACCCCTACAAGAAGCACTACAACTACTAATACGACAACAACTACTACTACTTCAGCTCCTACTACAAATATCACTACCACTGCTACAACCCCGACTATTACAACAACAACTACTACTACTGCAACTACTACTACAACTACATCCATTGCTACGACTACTACTTCTTCTACAATAACTACTACTACCCCTAGCACTCCTACTACTACTATCAATAATATAACTACTACTACTGTTACTGCTGTTGCTGCTGCTACTATAATTACTACTACTACTGCTACTATTATTACTACTACTGCTACTACACTAACTACTGCCCCTAGTCCGACTCCTAGGCGCACTACTGCTCCTCCACCTACTACTACTACTACTACCACCAATACTACTCAGTACAATTTAGGCTACTACTACTACTATTACTACCACTACTACTACAATTATTACTGCTACTACTACTACTACTACCACTTCCCCAACTACTACAACACCGACAACAACTCCTACTCCTACTCCCACTTCTACTGCTGCTCTTACTAGTAGTACGACTACTACTACTAATAGTAGTCCAGCTACTACTGCTAGTGCTAATGTTGCAACTCCTTCCACTATGCTACTACTACTACTACTACTTCTTCGATAATAGCAACTACTATGACTAGAACTCCTGCTGTTGTTGCTGCTGCTACTCCTACTACTACTACTACAACTACTACTACAACTACTACCACTTCATCTAAGCTACTACCACTGTTGTTACAATTACTACTGCTTCTTCTTCTACCATGACTGTTAATACAACTACTACTGCTACAACTGCTAATACTACTACAACCATTACTCCAACTACTACAACAACAACTACTACTACTGCTTCTAACACTACTACTACTACTAATACTACTGTTGCTACAGCTACTAGTACTACTTCTACTTCTACTACTACTACCACAACTCCAACTCCTGCTGCGACTCCTATGACTACTAATGCTACTAGTACTCCTATTACTTCTACTACTACTACTACCACTACTCCAACTCCTACTACAACTACTATGACTACAGATACTACTAGTACTACTACTACTACCGCTACTTCAACAGCTACTATTTACTACTAACTACTGCTACTTCTAACTACTACTACTAACTACAAACCGGTACTACTACTATTTGCACTACTATTGCCACTACTGCCTACTACTACTAACTGACACCACTACTACTACAAATACCACCACCACCACCACCACCACTACTACTACTACAACAACAACAACAACAACAACTACTACTACTACTACTACTTCTACCACTACTACTACTACTATTAGTACAAGTAATACTTCAATTACTACTCGTTCTTCTACTACTACAACTACAACTCATATTGCTATTGCTATGACTACTACTGCTACAACAACAACATCAACAACAACAACAATAACAACAACAACTACTACTACTAGTACTACTACTACCAATATTGTTATCGTCGCTATTGGTGCTGCTACTACTAGTACTACCGCTATAACTAGTACTCAACTACTAATACTACAACAACTACTACTACTTCAGCTTCTACTACAAATATCACTACCACTGCTACAATGCCAACTAATACAAGAACAACAACTACTACTGCAACTACTACTACAGCTACATCCATTGCTGCTACTACTACTACTTCCACTACAACTACTATTACCCCTAACACTCCTACTACTACTACTACTACTACTACTACTACTACTACTACTACTACTACTACTACTACTACTACTACTACTACTACTAACTACACTACTACTACTCTACTACTACTACTACACTACTACTACTTACTAACTACTACAGTACTACTACGATTACGATTACTACGCTGCTACTACAACAACTACTACCCCTAGTCCGACTCCTACGCGCCCTACTACTCCTCCACCTACTACTACTACTACAGCACCAATACTACTCACGACAACTTCGGCTAGTACTACTACTATTACTACCATTACTACTATGATTATGACTGCTACTACTGCTACTACTATTACTACCCCAACTACTACAACACCGACAACAACTACTACTCCTACACCCACTTCTACTGTTGCTCCTACTAATACTATGACTACTAGTACAAATAGTAGTCTAGATACTGCTGCTAGTGCTACTGTTGCAACCCCTACCACTATTGCTACTACTACTACTTTGACAACAACAACAACTACTACTAGTACTCCTGCTGTTGTTGCTGCAGCTACTCCTACTACTACTAGAACAACTACTACTACCACTACTACCACTTCATCTAAGCTACTACCACTTTTGTTACTACTACTACTACTTCTTCTTCTACCATGACTGTTAATACAACTGCTACTGCTACATCACTACTAGGCCTACAACAACTACAACTACTTCTATTACTACTACTGCTACAACTGCTAATATTACTACAACCACTACTCTAACTGCTACAACAACAACTACTACTACTACTACTAATACTACTATGGCTACAGCTACTAGTACTACTTCTACTTCTACTATTGCTACCACTAATCCAACTCCTGCTGCGACTCCTACGACTACTAATGCTACTAGTACTGCTATTACTACTACTACTACTACTACTACTACTTCTATTAGTACTCGTAATACTTCTATTACTACTTGTTATTCTACTACTACAACTACAACTCATCTTGCTATTGCTACAACTACTACTGCTACAACAACAACATCAACAACAAAAATAATAACAACAACAACTACTAGTACTAGTACTACTACTACCAATACTATTATTGTCGATTGGTGCTACTACTGCTAGTTCTACCACTACAACTATTACTGCAACAACTATTACTACTTCAGCTTCTACTACAAATATCACTACCACTACTACAACCCCGACTACTACAACAACAACAACTACAATTGCAACTACTACTACAACTACATCCATTGTTACTACTACTACTACTTCTACTACAACTACTACTACGCCTAACTCTCCTACTAATACTACTACTACTACTACTACTACTACTACTACTACTACTACTACTACTACTACTACTACTACTACTACTACTACGACTAATACAACTACTACGACTACTACTACTACTACTACTACGACTACTACTACTACCACCACTACTACTACTACCACCACTACTACTACTATTGCTAGTATTATTACTACTGCTGCTGCTACTATTATTACTACTCCTACTGCAACTACACTGACTACTACCCCTAGTCCGACTCCTACGCACACTACTGCTCCTCCAACTACTTCTACTACTACCAATACTACTCACTACAACTTAGGCTACTACTACTACTCTTAATACCACTAATACGACTATTATTGCTGCTACTACTGCTACTACTACTACCACCCCAACTACGACAACACCGACAACAACTCCTACTCCTACTCCCACTTCTACTGCTGCTCCTACCAGTACTACGACTACTATTACTAGTAGTAGTCTAGCTACTACAGCTAGTGCTACTGTGGCAACTCCAGCCACTACTGCTGCTGCTACTACTACTACTTCTTCGACAATAACTACTACTACTACTAGCACTCCTGCTGTTGTTGCTCCTGCTACTCCTACTACTACAACTACTACCACTTCATCTAAGCTACAAACACTATTGTTACTACTACTACTACTTTCGCTACTTCTACAACCATGACTACTACTAATACTACTATGCCTACTACTAATACAACTACTACTATAACTCCTAACACTCCTAACACTCATACTGCTACTACAACTCATTCTTGTACTCCTACTTTAACTATTACACCTACTACTACAGCTACTACTATTATTGTTGCTGCTATTACTACTATTACTACTACTACTACTCCTCCTCCTCCTACTACTAGTACTCCTACTACCGCTATTACTACTACTACTACTACTACTACTATTACTACTATTACTACTACTACTCCTCCTCCTCCTCCTCCTCCTCCTCCTCCTACTACTACTACTACTACTACCGCTGCTACTACTCCTACTCCTACTGCCACTACTCCTACTACGTCAAGTACCTCTGCTACAACTAGAACTACTACTGCTAGTACTACTACTTCAACGACTGCTAGTGCTACTTCTACTGCTAGTACTACTACTTCTACTACTACTGCTAGTACTACTACTTCTACTACTATTAGTGCTACTACTACTGCTACAACCACAACTATTACTACTAATACTACTACTAGTGCTACCACTACTACTCCTACTACAGCTACTACTACTTCTCCTATTGCTACTACTGCTTCTACTACTACTGCAACCACTACTTGCACTACTACTTCAGCAACTACTACTACTAAAGTTGCTTCTACTACTTCTACTACTACCACTAATTCCAACTACTACTCCTGATACTTCTCCTTCCCCAACTCCTACTATGACTACTACTACTACTAAAAATACTACTACACCCACTTCTATTGCTACTAATGTTGCTGCCACTACAGCTTCCCCTAATACTACTGCATCTACTACTACTATTGCTACAGCTACAAGTACTACAACTACTGCTACTGATGTCACTGCTACTACTACTAGTACTACTACTACATCAACTACAACTACTACACCAACCATAGCAACAATTGCTGCTACTACATCAACTACTACTACTACGACCTCTATTACTACTATTATTATAATGGCTACTACTGCTGCTACTCCTACTGCTACTGCTACTGCTTCTATTACTGCTATAGCTACAAATAATTCTACAACTGCTACTACTCATACCTCTACTACTACTGCTACTACTACTGCTACTACAACTTCAGTTACTACTGTTACTACCCCTATGACTGTTGCTATTGCAGCTACACCTACTGCTACTATTGCTACTACTAATACCACTACTGCTACTAATGCTACTACTATTTTGACTACTACTAGTTGATGTAGGACACTCAAAGGAAGTTCAAGAATATCAAAAGAAGCTAATTCAGAAGTCAAGGGGCCATGACAAATGATTTGATTCACTCTTCTATTTAAAACTTAGGATTTACCTTACTTAGTACCTTTCTATGTTTAAAATTCTCTTTATTATGATGTCTTAGGTCTTATTCTCGGATTCCACCAACCCAAGACCAATTTTGGACTGAATCCTATTCAGTTTAGGACTTGGAAAGGATGAATCTTTATTTAGGATTTTATTTTCATAGGTTAACTTATTTAGAACTTCTACCAACCCAATTAATGGGTTTAAACTGAGTTATATTCAGTTTAGGACTTGGAAAGCCAAAACTTACTCAAATTGGATTTCTGGTATTTGTATAAATAGGCCTTCAGTCCTATGGATGGGGGACAACTTTTAATCTCAATAAAGTTCTACTTTAGTGAATTTTCTCTCTTCCTTGTGGATTCAAGGAGTTCTTAATAGAGGCAACGGTGTTTTCCTCATCTACCATGCTTGTTGCTACGTCAAGTGGTATCAAAGCGAGGCTCTCCTTGCTTAATGTCTAACGACGACACAACCAGCAACAACCCTAGGGACGGTGCTCCTGTGGGTAATCACATCAGCCGTGAGTATTTTGATTCGACCATGGAGGCAATCCAAAACTCACTTGCATGGTTGATGCTGAGGATGGATCAACTTGAAGGCCTGAATCAACCACGTCGACGGATCGATGAAGTGACTCGCGATCCAATTGGTCGAGGAAAGGCTCCGCAAGTGAATCCAAAGGGTTCATAAATCCTTGAAAATTCCAGCGATGAAGATGTTGAAGACATCCTTCATCGACCAGTTTCTGAGCATGATAGACGTCATCATTTTCGCTTGAAGATTGATCTCCCACCTTTCAATGGCCAACTTCAGATCGAAGATTTTCTCGATTGGTTTGCTGAAGTGGAACGGTTCTTTGACTACATGGATTCGAAGAAAGTGAAGCTTGTTGCTTACCGACTCAAGGGGGGTGCATCAGCATGGTGGGAACACATCTAGTTGGAAAGGACACACCAAAATAAAGCTCCAATTCGAGCATGGCCACGGATGAAGGCTCTTCTCGAAAAGCAATTCCTTCCCATAGATTATGACCAGGTACTCTTTCAGCAATATCAAAATTATCGACAGGGTAATCGCAGTGTGAAGGCATATGCTGAGGAGTTCTATCGCCTATCAGCACGTAATAATCTAATAGAGACTGAATCTCATCAAGTGGCAAGATTCATCGGTGGGCTACGCACAACCATCCAAGATAGGATTTCTTTACAACCTATTTGGACGGTTAATGAGGCTGTGAGGAGTGCAACTCGTGTGGAGTCCCAATTGGAGCGACCTGCCATCAGAAATCAGGTGGGGAGAACCATTGGTGAGAATTCAAAAGAAGCACAATCTATTCCTAATAGAGGTGCAGCTACACAACCTTCTCGACCTCCCACACAAGTAAGTCTTGAAGCTAGACCTACAAGGCCATCAGGAAATGCCACATCAGCAAAGAACCCAAGTTCAAATCCTGATCTAATGTGTGGAAAATTTGGACATCGTTCTAATGTTTGTCTAGCACGACAACCTATGAACTTGGCTATTGAAGATAATTTTGTTGCTGACAATTTCCATGACTCAAAAGATGATGACCTAGCTTGTGATCAAGAAAACTATGAAGATGGAATATTCGAGGAGCCTGATGGTGAACGGTCATCTTTAGTAGTTCGAAATCTGATGTACATCCCAAAGCAAGAGGAAAACCTACAACGTCACAATATCTTTCGCACTCGATGCACAGTAAATGGCAAGATCTGTGACATGATTATTGATGGGGGAAGCAGTGAAAATATCATCTCCAAGACTATGGTTGACAAGCTTCAATTGAAGATGAAATCACATCCTTCTCCCTACAAGATCGGCTGGATTAAAAAGGTTGGTGAAACCAAGGTAACTGAACGGTGTCAAATTTGTTTTTCCATTGGAAAATTCTACAAGGATGAGGTAACCTGTGATGTTGTGGAGATGAATGCATGCCATATTCTTCTTGGCAGACCTTGGCAATTCGATAGAGATTCTACACATCGTGTGCGAGACAATTGCTACATCTTCTTCAAAGATGGAAAGAAAATTATCATACACCAGGTTATCATCAAAGATTTGAGGAGTGGATACCATCAAATCAGAATTAGACCCGGTGATGAATGGAAAACTGCTTTCAAAACAAAAGAAGGACTTTATGAGTTGCTTGTTTTGCCTTTTGGACTCTCAAATGCACCAAGTACCTTCATGCGATTGATCAATCAGGTACTCAAACCTTTCATTGGTCATTTTGCTATTTTTTACTTTGATGATAACCTGGTGTATAGTCATAATGAAGAAGAACATAAAAGGCATCTAACAGAAGTACTTACTGTGCTGAAGAAGGAGAAGTTGTACATCAACTCAAAGAAATGCCATTTTATGACTGACCACTTGGTGTTCTTGGGTTTTATTGTAAGTGCGGAAGGCATTCATGTTGATGAAGAAAAGGTAAAAGCTATTAAGGAATGGCCTATACCCAAGTGTATCAGAAGTTAGAAGCTTCCATGGTCTGGCGACATTCTATCGGAGGATTGTCAAAAACTTTAGTTCCATTATGGCACCAATAACTGATGTTTGAAGCAACGCAAGTTCTCCTGGACTCAAGAAGCTAATAGATGCTTCGAGTTGATTAAGGAGAAGTTATCTACTGCACCTATTTTGGCATTGCCTAGCTTCGAGAAGTTATTTGAGGTAGATTGTGATGCTTCGTAAATAGGCATTGGAGCCGTTCTATCCCAGGAAGGAAGACCAGTAGCTTTCTATAGTGAAAAGTTGAGTGAAGCTCGAAAGAAGTGGTCAACATATGAGCTGGAATTTTATGCTGTTGTACAAGCAGTTCGTCATTGGAAGCACTATCTAATTCAACGAGAGTTCATTCTATATACTGACCACCAAGCATTGAAATTCATTGATAGCCAGAAGGACTTGAATCGCATGCATGGTCGATGGTCGTCATTCTTACAGCAATACACCTATCTTTTGAAACACAAATCTGGACAAAAAAATAAGGTGGCAGATGCTTTTAGCCGTAGGGCAGCCTTGATGGTAACTATAAGCAACGAAGTTGAAGGGTTTGATTATTTGAAGGAATTATTTGCTGAAGATGAAGATTTTAAAGAGGGGTATAGAAAGTGGCAAGCAGGACAACGAAGTGATTTATGTCTCCATGAAGGCTTTCTCTTTAAGGGTTCTCCTCTTTGCATTCCAAGGTGCTCCTTGAGAGAAAAGGTGGTGAAAGAGTTGCATAGCAGTGGCTTAGCAGGACATCTTGGGTATGACAAGAGCATTGCACTAGTTGAAGAGCGCTACTACTGGCCACAACTTAAGAGGGATGTCGGTCGTTTTCTACAAAGGTGCTATGTATGCCAAATAGTCAAAGGAAGCTTTCAAAACACTGGCCTTTATACCTCATTGCCTGTGCCAAATGCCCCATGGGAGGATCTATCGATGGATTTTGTTTCAGGCCTCCCCAGGACTCAACGAGGCTTAGATTCAGTATTTGTTGTTGTCGATAGATTTTCCAAGATGGCACACTTCATTCCATGTACGAAAACAGCAGATGCAACAAGGGTGGCTAATCTATTCTTTCAAGAGATTGTAAGGCTACATGGAGTGCCAAAGACTATCACTTCTGATCGTGACACAAAATTTCTAAGTCACTTTTGGAAGACATTATGGAAGCAATTTGATACATCTCTACAATTTAGTAGTGCTTCTTATCATTCACAAACAGATGGACAAACTGAAGTGGTGAATCGAACACTTGTAAACATCATTCGGTATCTTGCAAGAGACAAACCAAAGCAGTGGGACTATGCACTCGCACAAGCTGAATTTGCTTTCAATAACATGAAGAACAGGTCCACGCGAAAATCGCCATTTGAAATTGTCAATGGAAGAACACCAAAACACCTGCTGGATTTGGTGGTGTTGCCCCAATTACTAGGAACAAGCATAGCTGCAAACAATATGGTGGAGAGAATTATTGAAGTGCATACTGAGGTAAAGAAGAAATTAGAAGAATCCAATGCCAAATACAAAATTAAAGCGGACATTCATAAGCATTCAAAAGATTTTCAAGAAGGAGATCTGGTGATGGTGCACTTGAGGAAGGAACAGTTTCCAGCTGGAACTTACAACAAACTGAAACAGAAGAAAATTGGGCCACTGAAGATACTAAGAAAGATAAACAACAATGCCTATGTCATCGAACTCCCAAAGGATTTGGGGATCTGAAACACTTTTAATATTCAAGATTTGTTTGAGTACTATGCACCTAAGGACTGCACATTACGACAAAGTAACTCGAGGACAAGTTCTTTACAAGAAGGGGACACTGATGTAGGACACTCAAAGGAAGTTCAAGAATATCAAAAGAAGCTAATTCAGAAGTCAAGGGGCCATGACAAATGATTTGATTCACTCTTCTATTTTAACTTAGGATTTACCTTACTTAGTACCTTTATATATTTAGAATTCTCTTCATTACGATGTCTTAGGTCTTATTCTCGGATTCCACCAACCCAAGACCAATTTTGTATTGAATCCTATTCAGTTTAGGATTTGGAAAGGATGAATCTTTATTTAGGATTTTATTTTCGTGTGTTAACTTATTTAGAACTTCTACCAACCCAATTAATGGGTTTAAACTGAGTTATATTCGGTTTAGGACTTGGGAAGCCAAAACTTACTCAAATTGGATTTCTGGTATTTGTATAAATAGGCCTTCAGTCCTATGGACGGGGGACAACTTTTAATCTTAATAAAATTCTACTTTAGTGAATTTTCTCTCTTCCTTGTGGATTCTGGGAGTTCTTAACAGAGGCAACAATGTTTTCCTCATCTACCACGCTTGTTGCTACGTCATTGGTACTACAACAACTACTACTATTACTACTGCTACTAGTGTACTACTACTGCTACTTCTCAAACTGCTACAATTGCTACAGCTACTACTATTACTACTACTACTACTACTACTACTACTACGATTACTACCACTACTACTACTTGCTGCTGCTACTACTGCCATTACTACAACTACTACTGCTATTGTTACTAATGCTGCTGCCACCACTGCTATTGCTACTGCCACTACTGCAACTACTACTATTGTTACTGCTGCAACTACTACAAATGCTGTTGCTGCTGCTGCTACTACTACTACTACGATGACTACTACTACTACCACTCTCACTCTTGCTGCTACTATAATTGCTACAACTCCATCTTCTACCACTACTCCTAATACCACTACTACTACTACTACTACTACTACCACCACTAAAACTACTACTATTATTACTACTATTACTACTACAACTCCTCCTCCTCCTACGTCTACTTCTTCTGATGCCAGAACTACTAATAATAATACTACTACTACTACTATTGCTAGTTGTAATACTACTATTGCTAATGCAACTCATGCCACTGTCACTGCCGCTACTCCTACTACAACTACTTCTACTACCGCTACTACTATTACAACTACTACTACTAATACAACAACTACTACTATTGCTACTCCTGCTACTACTAATACTACTATAGCCGCTACGACAACTACAACAACAACTACTACTACTACTACTGCTGCTCCTCCTCCTCCTCCTCATCCTACTACTATTGCTACTACAACTACTACAACAACAACATCTACTACTGCTCCTTGTACTCCTGTTGTTGCTGCTGCTCCTAGTACCACCACCACCACCACCACTACATCTCCAAACACTCCTAGTACTTCTAACACTGCTTCTAATACTACTGCCACTGCCACTACTACTACAACTACTACAACAACAACGACTACTACTTCTCCTGCTACTACTACTACAACTACTACTACTACTTCTCTTGCTACTACTACCACAACTCCTACTACTACAACACCGACTACTGCCACTTGTCCTACTCCTACTCCTACTGCTGCTCCTACTACTACTACTACCACCACCACCACCACTTCTTCCACAACAACTATAACTACTATTATTGCTACTAGAACTCCTGTTGCGGTTGCTGCTACTCCAACTCCCACTATGACTACTACTACTTTTACAATAACTACTACTCGTTCTAATGCTGGTGCTCCTATACCACAACTTCTACTGCCATAACAACTACTACAACTACTACAAATGCTACCACAACTACTACTACTACTACTACTACTACTACGACTACTACTACTACTACTACTATACTACTAGTCTATTACTACTACGACTACTACTACTAGAACTACTACTACTACAATGATTATTACTCCTACTCCTACTACTATTATTACTCCTCCTTCTACAACAATAACTACTACTACTACTACAACAACTAACCCTACTGCAACTACGAATACTAATACTACTATTGCTACGGCTGCTTTTAGGATTACTACTTCTACTATTGCTACAATTATTGCTACTATTGTTACTACTACTTCTGCTACTACATCTTCTGCTACTGCTACTACTGCGGCTGCTGCTGCCATACCACTACTACTATTTCTACTACTGCTATAGCTACAACTGCTACTACAGCTACAGTTGTTGTGGCTACAAATACTACTACTTCTCCTATTACTACTACTTTCGCTACTACTACTGCTACTTCTACTGCTAGTCCTACTCCAACTCCTGTACGACTACGACTACTACTACTACTGCTACTACTACTACTACTACTACTACTACTAGTACCTCTACTACAACTATAGCCACTACTACTACTACCACTACCACTACTACTACTACTACTACTACGACTACTACTACTACTACTCTACAACTATAGCTACTACTAGTACTACTAGTACTACTACTACTACTACTACTACTACTACTACTTACTACTACTAGTACCGCTACTACAACGATAGCTACTACTACAACTATAGCTACTACTACTACTACTACTACTACTACTACTACTACTACGACTACTACTACTACTTTACAACTATAGCTACTACTACTGCTACTACTAGTAGTAGTACTAGTAATAGTAGTAGTAGTTGTTGTAGTTGTACCTTTACTACAACTATAGCTACTACTACTACTACTACTACCACCACCACCGTTACTATTAAAATTATTCTTACAACTATTGCTACAACTGCAACTACTACTACTCCAACTACCACTACTACCAATACTTCTGTTACTACTGCTACTGCTACTACTCCACTACAGCAAGTACTTTTGCTACAATTGGAACTATTACTGCTGCTACTACTACTTCTACTACTACTACACCAACTCCTACTAGGACAACTACTACCCTAACTAGTACTACTTCTACCACAACTACTGCTAGAACTACTAGCATTACTACTACTACTACTACTATTATTACTTCTGCAGCAACTGCTGCTACTACTACTATTCCTACAACTACTATACTGACTACTACTCCTACCCCTATTCCTACTTGGACTATAACTCCTACAAATACAATGACTACTGCTACTTATATTACTCTAGTTGCTACTGTTGTTGCTCCTGCTGCTACTACTACCAGTACGTCTTCTTATTCTACAGCAACAACAAAAACTACTAATACTATTAGTGCTCCAACTGCAGCTGCTACTACTACTCTTGATACTATTATGAGTACTACCACTTCATCTACAATAACTAATTCTACTATTACTAATACTACGACTAGCACTACTACAACACCCACTACTTCTTCTACTACTACTACTATAGCTACCACTACTCCAGCTACTACTATGGCCACTTCTTCCACTACTACTACGATTACTACTCATAACACACCTCCTCCTTCTACTACTACTACAACAACAACAACTACTACTACTTCTAGCACTCCTTCGACGATTACTACTTCTACCACTCCATCTACGACTACTACTTCTACTACTACTTCTACTACTACTACTACTACTACTACTACTACTACTACTACTACTACTACTACTACTACTACTACTACTACTACTACTACTACTACTACTACTACTACTACTACTAACTACTACTACTACTAACTACTACTACTACTACTACTACTACTACTACTACTACTACTAATGCTACTACTGACTACTACTATACTACTACTGCTACTACTACTACTACTACTACGACTACTACTACTACTATACTACTACTACTACTACTACGCGACTACTACTACTTACTACTCTACTGATACTGTTGCTACAACTACTACTACTCCTACTAATACTACTACACTCCTACTATGACTACACCTACTAATGTTGCAACTACTATTAGGAATACTTCCACAACAACTACCACCCCTCCGCCGGCTACTACTACAACCACCACTACTGCTACTAGGACTACTGTTACTACTTTGACCACTCCTACACTAACCCCTACTCCTGCTACTACTATTACTACTATTACTACAACTAGTAGAACAACAACTACTACTTGTGCAGATGCTACTACTTATGCTACTACTACTACCACCACCATTGTGACTACTAATACTACTACTCCTATTACTACTACTACTACTATGACTTCTAGCACTACTACTACTGCTGCTGCTGCTACTACTACTACAACTAATGCTATTGAATCTACTACTGCAACTGCAATTACAACTACTTCTACTCCTTCTATTGCTACTACTACTACTACTACTACTACTACTACTACTACTACTACTACTACTAGTACTACAACTACAAATACTACTACAATAACTACTACTACTATTACTGTTGCTATAGCTATTACTACTACTATTGATACTACTACTTCCATTATTATTAATACTACTACTACAACAAAAGAAACTACTACCCCTACTACTATAATTACTACTACTGCAACTGCTGCTATTGCTACTGCTACTACTGCAGCAATAGTAGCATTATTAGCAGTAGTAGCTATAGTGGTAGTAGTACTAGCTACAGTTGTAGTAGTAGTAGAAGTATTAATAATAGTTGCAACAGTAGTAGTAGTAGTAATAGTAATAGCAGTAGTTGTAGTAATATTTGCAGCAGTAGCAACATCAATAGTAGTAGAAGTAGTTGTAGTAGTAGCAGCAGCAATAGTAGTAGTTGTAGTAGTAATAACAGTAGTAGTCGAAGTAGTTGTAGTAGCAGCAACAACAATAGCAATAGTAGTAATAGTGCAATAGTAGTAGTAGTAGTTGTTGTTGTTGTTGTTGTTGTAATTGTAGTAGTAATAGTAGTAGAAGTAGTTGTTGTTGTAATACTAGTAAGACCATTAGTCGTTGTAGCAATAGTAACATTATTATCAGTAGTAGCTGTAGTGGTAGTAGTACTAGCAACAGTTGTAGTAGTAGTAGTAATAATATAAGTAATAGAAGTAGAGGTAGCAGCAGTTGTAGCTACAGTAGTAGTAGTAGCAGTAATAATAGTAGTAGTAGTAACAATGGTAGTAGTAACAGTAGTAGTAGTAGCTTTAGCAGCAGTAGCAGTAGTAGTAGAAGTACTAGTAGTAGTAGCAGTTTGCGAAGTAGTAGAAGCAGTAGTACTAGTAGTAGTAGTATCAGTAGCAGAAAGAGTAGCAGTTGTAGAAGCAGTATTAGTAGTAGCTGCAGTAGTATCAATAGTAGTTGTAATTGTAGTATTACAAGTTGTAGCAGTACAGTGGAAATAGTAACAGGAATAGTAGTTATTATATTAGTTGTAGTACTAAAAGTTGTTGTTGTTGTTATTGTAGTAGTAGTAGTAGTAGTATTAGTAAAAATAGTAGTTGTAGTTACAATTGTAGCAATTATAGTAGTTGCAGTAGTTGCAGCAGTAGTAGTAGCAGTAACAGTAGCTATAGTAGTAGAAATTGTAGTAGTCGCTGTTGTTGTAGTAGTAGTAGTAGTATTAGCCGCAGTAGTAGCAAGAGTAGTAGTAGCAGTTGTGGCAGTAGTTGTAGTAGTAGTACTAGTAGTACCAGTAGCAGTCGTGGTAGTAGAAGTTGTAGCAGTAGTACTATTTTTGGGAGGAGGAGCATCAGTTGCAATAGCAGCAGTAGTAAAAGTTATACTAGCAATAACTACTGCAGCAACAACAATAGTTGTAGTAGTACTAGTACTAGTAAGAGTAGCAACAGCTGCTGTGGCAGTAGCACTAGTAGTAAGCATGGTAGAAGTAATATTATTAGCAGTAGCATTTGTTGTTGTAATACAAGCAAGTCCAGGAGTAGGAGTATCATTAGGAGTAGTAGTAGTTATTGTAGTAATAATAGTAAGAGTAGTAAGAGTAGTAGTAGCAGTAGTCGCAGTAGTAGTAAGAGGAGTAGTAGTAGTATTAGTAATAGTAGCTATAGTAGTATTAGTTTTAGTAAGTGGAGTAGGTGCTGGAGTAGGAGCAGAAGTAGGAGTAGTAGTAGTCGTAGTCATAGGTTTAGTAGTAGTTGGAGTACAAGTAGTAGTTGTTGTACTAACAGTAGTATTAGTAGTAGTAGTAGTAGTAGTAGTAGTAGCAGTTGCATTAGTAGTAGGAGTAATAGTAGTTGCAGTAGTAATGGCGGTAGTGGTAGTAGTAGTAGTAGTAACAGTGCTAGTAGTAATTGTAGGAGTAAGAGTGAAAGCAATAGAAGTGGTAGTAGCAGCAGTAGGAGTAGAAGTAGTAGTAGTAGTCGTAGCAGAAGTTGTAAAAGTAGCAACAATAGGAGAACTTGAGGTAGTAGTCGTAGTTGTAGCAGTAGTAGTAGTTGTAGTAGAAGTAGTAGTAAGTGTAGTAGTATGAGTAATAGTTGTTGTTGTGGTAGTTGTAGTTGTTGTTGCAGTAGCAGTCATAGATGTTGTAGTAGTAGTAATAATTGGAGACGTTGGAGTAGTGGTGCGAGTAGCAATTCTTCTAGTAGTAGTAGTAGTCGTTGTAATAATAGTAGTACTAGTAGTAGTAGTAGTAGTAGTAGTAGTAGTAGTTATAGTAGTAGTAGTAGTAATCATAATGGTAGTAGTACTAGTATAGTTATAGTAGTGTAGTAGTACGAGTAGTGGTATTAGTAGCAGTGGTAGTAGCAGTAGTAGTAGTCGGAGCAGCAATAGCTGTAGTAGTGGTACTTGTTGTAGTAGTTGTTGTAGTTGTGGTAGTAGTAATAGTAGTAGCAGTAGTAGCAGTAATAGTAGTAGTTATAGTAAAAGTACTACTAGTTGTCATTGTAGTAGAAGAAGTAGGAGTTTTTGTCAGCGTAGTAGTAGTAGTAGTAGCAGCAATAATAGTAGTACTAGTAGTGTAGTAATGGTAGCAGTACTATTAGTAATAGAGGTAGTTCTAGAAGTTGTACTTACATTAGTAGGATAAGTAGTAGTAGTAGTAGTAGTAGTAGTAGTAAAATTAGTAGCAGTAATAGAAGTAGTAGTAGTCGTTGTGGTTGTTGTTGTTGTAATAATAGCAATAATAGTAGTAGTAGTGGCAGTTGTAGTAGTAGCAACAATAGTAGTTATAATAGTAGTAGCAGTAGGAGTAGTAGGAGTAGAAGTCGGTGTAGTAATTGTAGTCCTGGAAGTCGTAGTAGTAGAAGTAGTAGCAGTAGTAGAAGTAGTAGTAGTTGAAGTAGTAGTAGTGGCAACAGTAGTAGTGGTTGTAGTAGCAGGGGTAGTAGTGGTAGTAGTAGGATAACTTTTAGTAGTTGTAGTAATAGCAGTAGTGATATTATTTGTAGTAATAGTAGTAGTTGTAGTTGAAGTAATGGTATTAGTAGTAGTAGTTGAAGAAGTGGAGTACGAGTAGTAGTATTAGTTGCAGTAGTAGTAGTTGTGGTAGTAGGAGGAGTTGTAGTAGTAGTGGTTGTAGTATTTGTAGTTGTTGTTTTACTTGTAGTAGAAGTAGAAGCTGTAGTAGTTATAGTAGTAGGAGTAGTAGTAGTAGCAATAGGAGTAGTAGTAGTAGCAACAGTAGGCATAGGAGAAGTAGAAGCAGTAGTAGTTGTTGTAGAAGTAGTTGTAGTTGTAGTTGCAATAGTAGTAGTAGTAATAATAAGAGAAGTTTTAGTAACAGTCGTAGTCATAGTAGTAGTAGTTGTAGTTGTAATAGTAGTAATAGCGGCAATAGTAGCAGTTGCAGTAGTAGTCGTAGAAGTGGTAATAGTCATTGCTGTAGTAGTAGTTATTGTAGTAGTAGTATTTGTAGTAGCGGTAGTAGTTGTTGTAGTTGTAGTAATAGCAGTCGTAGTAGCAGTAGTTGTAGTAGTAGCTAGTGGAGTGTAGTTGTAGTAGTAGTTTTAGTAATAGTAGTAATAGCACTAGGAGTAGTATTAGTAGTAGTAGTAGTGGTGGTGGTGGTAGTGGTAGGAGTTGTTGTTATTGTAGTAGTGGTGACATTGGTAGTAGCAGTCATGGTAGTAGTTGCAGAAATAGTAGTGCCAGTAGTAGTAGTAGTAGTAGCAGTCGTAATAGTGATAGTAGCAATAGTAGCAGTAATAGTAGTAGCTTTAGTAGTAGTTGTTGTAGGAACTATAGTAGTAGTAGCAATAGTAGCAGTAGCAATTGTAGCAGTTGTAGTAGCTGTAGTAGTAGTAGTAGGAGGAGGAGGAGGAGGAGGAGGAGGAGTAGCAGTAGTAGTACTAGCAATAGTTGTTGTTGTTATTATTGTAGCAGTAGTAGTAGTAGCCGAAATAGCGGTAGCAGTAGAGCAGTAGTAGTCGTAGAAGTAGTATTAGTAGTAGTAGAGCAATAGTAGTAGTTGTAGTAGTTAAAGTAGAAGTTGTAGTATTAGCAATAGTAGTGGCTATAGTAGTTGTAGCAGTAGTAGTAATAATAAGAGATGTAATAGAAGTAGTGGTAGTCGTTGTAGTAGTGGTAGTACTAGCAATAGTAGTAGTAGTAATGGTAGCAGTAGCAGGTGTCCTTCTTGTAGATGTTATAGTAGTAGTGGTGGTGGTTGTAACAGTTGTAGTAGTAGTAGTTGCAGTAGTAGTAGCAGTAGTAGTCGTAGTAGTAGCAGAAGCAGTAA
This sequence comes from Trichopus zeylanicus subsp. travancoricus, assembly GCA_005019695.1. Taxonomy (NCBI): domain Eukaryota; kingdom Viridiplantae; phylum Streptophyta; class Magnoliopsida; order Dioscoreales; family Dioscoreaceae; genus Trichopus; species Trichopus zeylanicus. The sequence goes on along the minus strand of RXID01002129.1, from coordinate 81,076 downwards.
TCGCATTAGGACTAGTAGCTATGGTAGCAGAAGTAATAGCAGCAGCAGCAGCAGTAGTAATAGTAGTAGTAGTAGTAGCAGTCATTGTTGTAATAGTTGTGTGGGTAGTGGAGTAGTAGTAGGAGCAGTAGTAGTAATTGTAGTAGTAGCAGCAATAGTGGCAGCAAAAGGAGTTATAGCAGCAACAGTAGTAAGAGTAGTAGTAGTAGCAGTAGGTGCAGTTCTTACTGTAGTAGTGGTCGTAACAGTAGTAGTAGTAGTAGTAGTATTAATTGTAGCAATAGTAGAAGTAATCAAAGTAATATAAGTATTAGCAGTATCAGCAGCAGTAGTAGTAGTCATAGTAGTAGTAGGTATAGGAGAAGTAGAGTAGTAGTTGTTGTAGCACAAGTAGTATTAGTAGTAGACAAGGTGGTGGCTGCAGCAGTAGTAGCAGTAGTAGCAGTATCTATAGTGGTAGTTGTAGGAGAAGTAGTAGTAATATTAGTAGCAATGGTAGCAGCAGCAGCAGCAGTAGTAGTGCTAGCGCAATTATAGCAGTCATCGCAGTAGAAGTAGTAATAATAATAGTAGTACTAGTTGTATTAGTAGCAGTAATAGTAGTAGTAGCAGTTGTAGCAGCAGTAGTAGTAGTAGCAGTTTGCGAAGTAGCAGAAGTAGTAGTACTAGCAGTTGTAATAGTAGTCATAGGAGTAGTAGTGCCCATAGCAGTAGTATCAATAGTAGTTGTAGTAGTATAAGCAGCTGTAGTAGTAGTTGTGTTAGTTGTAGTGCTAAAAGGAATAGTACAAGCAATAGAAGTAGTAGTAGTGGTAAAAGTCACAGCTGTAGTTGTAGTAGTAGCAATTATAGTAGTTGCAGTAGTCGCTGGAGTAGGAGTAGCAGTAGTAGTAGCTATAGCAGTAGAAGTAGTTGTTGTTGTTGTAGTAGTAGTAGCAGTTGTAGTAGTAATAGTAGTATTAACGACAGTAGTAGCCACGGTAATAGTAGCAGTAGTCATAGTAGTAGTAGTAGTATTAGTCGTACCAGCAGCAGTCGTGCTAGTAGTAGTGGTAGCAGTAGTAGTTGTTGTTGTGGGAGGAGAAGAAGTAGTAGTAGCAGCAGCAGGAGCAGTACTTGTAACAACAACAACAACAGGAGTAGTAGCAACAACAATAGTAGTAGTAGTAGTAATTGTAGTAGTTGTAGTAGTAGAAGCAATATTATTAAGTGTAGGAGTTGGAGTAGCAATAAGAGTAGTAGTAGCTCCAATAATTGTTGTAGCAAGAGCAATAGTTGTAGTAGTAGCAATAGTAGTAGTAGTATCCATAGTAGTAATAGTAGCAGTAGTAGCATTAGTTTTAATAATCGGGGTAGTTGTAGTAGGAGCAACAGTAGGAATAGTAGTAGCAGTAGCGGTAGTAGTAGTAGTAGTAGTAGTGGGACTAGTAGTTGTAGTACTAGTAGTTGGAGTAGTAGTAGTAGTAGTAGCAGTTGTAATAGTAGTAGCAGTAATAGTAGTAGTAGTAGCAGTAGTAGCAGAAGTAGTATTAGCATTAGTAGTAGGAGAAGGAGTAGTAGTAGTAGTAGTAGTAGTAGTAGTAGTAGTAGTAGTAGGTGTAGTAGTAGTAGTAGTAGTAGTAGTAGTGGTAGTAGTAGTAGTAGTAGTAGAAGTAGTAGTAACAGTGCTAGTAGTAATAGTAGTAGTAGTAGTAATAGTAGTAGTAGTAGTAGTAGTATTAGTATTAGTAGTAGTAGTAGTAGGAGTGGTATGAGTAGCCGTAGTAGTAGCAGTAGTAGTACTATTTGAAGTTGCAGTTGTAGGAGTATTAGTAGTAGTTGTTGTAGTAGTAGTATAGTTCTTGTTGCAGTAGTAGTAGTTGTAGTAAGAGTAGCAGTTGAAGTAATAGTTGTTGTTGTAGTAGTAGTTGTTGTTGTTGTAGTAGCAGTTGTAGATATAGTCGTAGCAGTAGTAATAGGAGTAGTAGGAGTAGTGGTAGCAATAGTAGCTATAGTAGCAGTAATACTTGAAGTAGTGGTAGTACTAGTATCAGAACTACTAGTAGTAATTGCTGTTGTACTACTAGTAGTAGTAAAGGTAGTAGTGTGAGTAGTAGTTGTTCTTGTAATGGTAGTAGTGGCTGCAGTCGTAGTTGTACTAGTACTACTTGGAGTAGTAGTAGTATTAATCATTCTGGTAGTAGTACTAGTTGTAGTTATAGTAGTAGTAGTAGTGTAGTAATCTGAGTAGTAGCAGTAGTAGTTCTAGTAGTAGTAGTAGTAGCAATTGTAGTAGCAGAAGCAGCAGTAGTAGTAATCATAATAGTTGTAGTCGAAGTACTGGAAGTTGTTGTTGTGATTGTAGTACCAGTAGCAGTAGTAGTTGTTGTAGTAGTAGTAGTCATAGTACTAGCAGCTGTAGCAGCAGCAGTAGTAGTAGTGGTAGTAGGAGTTGAAGTAGTAATGGGAGTTGGAGTAGTAGTAGTAGTAGTAGGAGGAGGAGGAGAAGTAGTAGTAGTAGGATTAGGAGCAGGAATTGTTGTGGTAGTAGTAGTAGTACTAATAGTAGTAGTAGTTGTAGAAGGAGTAGTAGCAGTAGCAGTTGTACTAGAAGTTGAAGTAGTAGTAGTTGTTGTAGTAGTATTAGTCATAGTGGTAAAAATCGGAGTAGTAGTTATAGTACTAGTAATAGGAGTAGCAGTAGTTGCAATAGTGGTCGTAGCATTAGTTGGAGTAGTAGTGGTGGTAGCAGTAGTAGTTGTAGTAGTTGTTGTTGTTGTAATTGCATTAATTGCTAGAGTAGTAGTAGTTGTTGTTGTAATTGCATTAGTTTCTAGAGTAGTTGTTGTTGTTGTTGTAATTGCATTAGTTGCTGGAGTAGTAGTAGTTGTTGTTGTAATTGCATTAGTTGCTGGAGTAGTAGTAGTTGTTGTAGTAGTAGTAGTGGCAGTAGTAGTAGAAGTAGTAGGAGTTGTAGTAGTAGTAGTTATTGTTGTTGTCGCAGTAGTGGCATTCGCAGTTGTAGTAGTGGTATTTGTAGCAGCAGCTATAGAAGTAGAAGTAATAGTATGAGTGGTACTAGTAATTATAGTAGCAGTAGTAGGAGCAGTAATAGTGGTAGTAGTAGTTGAAGTAGCAATAGTTGTAGCAACGATAGTAGTAATAATTGGATTAGTAGTAGTAGTAGTAGCAGCAGCAGTTGAAGTAGTCATAGTATTGCTAATAGTCGTAGTAGTTGTTGGAGTTAGAGTACAAGAAGTAGAAGAAGTAGTAGTAGTAGTAGTAGTAGTAGTAGTAGCAGCAACAACAACATAAGGAGTAAGGGTAGTAGTAAGACTAGAAGGAGTAGGAGTAGTAGAAGTAGCAGGAGTAGCAGGCGTTGTACTAAGAGTTGGAGTAATGGTAGAATTACTAGTAATAATAATAGTAGCAGCTGCAGTAACAACAACAATAGCAACAGCAACAGTAGTAGTAATAGTAGAAGAAGTATTTCTACTACTAGGAGTACTAGTAGTAGCAATAGTAGTTGTTATTGTAGTAGCAGTAATATTAGCATCTGCAGTAGTAATAGTAGTAGTAGGAGTTGGAGTAGGACTAGGAGCGGTATTAGTAGAGTAGTAGTAGTAGTAGCAGTAGTAGTAGTAGTAGTAGTAGTAGCAATAGTATCAGCAGTTGCTGCTGCCGCAGAAGTTGTAGTAGAAGTAGTACTCGTTGTAATCTGAGCAATAGTAGTAGTGGATGTAGTAGTAGTTGACATTGTAGTATTAGTAGTAGTAGTAGTAGTAGTAGTAGTAGTAGTAGTAGTAGTAGTAGTAGTAATAATAGTAGTAGTACTAGTAATAGTAGTTGTACTAGTAAAGTAGTAGTAGTAGTAGCAGTAGTAGTAGTGTAGTTGAGTAGGAGTAGGAGTAGTAGTATTAGTTTTAGTAGTAGGAGTTGGAGTAGTAGTAGTAGCAATAGTAGTAGTAGAACTAGTAGTTGTAATAGCTGAAGCAGTTCTAGTAGTAGGTGTACTAGTAGCAGTAGTAGTAGTGATAGTAGTAGTCGTAGTAGTAATAGCAGCAGCAGCAGTAGTAGTTGAAGTAGTAATAGTAGTTTTAGCAGTTGTTGTTATAGTATTAGTAATAGTAGTAGTAGAAGAAGTAGGAGTACAAGTAGTAGTGGTTGTACTTATGGAGTAGTAGTAGTTGTTGTAGTAGTAGGATTAGGAGTAGTAATACTTGTAGTAGGAGTAGTAGTAGGAGGAGGAGGAGTAGTAGTAGCAGCAGTAGTAGTAGCACTTGCTGTAGTCATAGTAGTAGTAGTCGTGGTGGTGGTTGTAATAGTAACAGTAGTAGCATTACTAGTAGTAACAGTAACAATAATAGTAGTAGTATTAGTAGTAGTAGTTGTTGTTGTTGTTGTGGTTGCTTGTGTTGTTGTTGCTGTTGTAGCAGCAGCACCTGCAGCAATAATAGTAGTAGTAGTAATAGTAGGGGTCGGTATAGGAATAGTTGTAGGGGTAGTAGTAGTTTTAGTGGTACTAGTAGTAGTGGTTGGAGTATAAGTAGCAATTGGAGTTGGTGTAGGAGTAGGAGTAGTAGTTACAATAGTAGAAGAAGTAGCAGTAGTAGTACTAGTAGTGGTTGTTGTAGTAGTAGCAGCAGCAGCAGTAGCATTTGTAGTTGTAGTAGTAGTTGTAGTAGTAGAAGTATTAGTATGGGGAGCAGTGCTAATAGTAGTAGTGGTATTAGTGATAGTTGCAACATCAGTAGTAGTAGGACGAGTAGTGATAATAATAGTAGTAGTACTAGCAGTAGTGATAGTTGCAGCATCAGTCGTAGCAATAATAGTATTATTAGTTGTAGTCGTAGTAGGAGGAGTTGGTGTAAGAGTAGTCGTAGAGGTAGTAGTAGTTGTAGTAGTACCTATAGTAGCAATAGCAGAAGTAGGTGTAGGAGTAGTAGTTGCAATACTAGTAGTAAGAATAGTAGTAGTAGTAGCAGGAGTAAGAGTAGGAGTAGTAGTAGTAATAGAAGTTGTAGCAGTAGTGGTTGCAGTAACAGTAGTAATATTAGTAGTAATTGTAGTACGAGTAGTATTAGTAGTATCAGTAGTGGTACTCATAGTAGTAGTAGGAGTAGGAGTAATAGTTGGAGTTGGAGAAGGAGTATTAGTAGTAGTTGGAGTAGCAGTCATATTAGTAGTTGTAGTTGTAGTAATAGTAGTCATAGCAGTAGAAGTAGTGTTGGTGGTAGCAATAGTAAAAGGAGGAGCAGTAGTAGCAGTAGTAGTGGTTGTTGTAGGGGTAGTGGTTGTAGTAGGAGTAGAAGTAATAGTAGTACTAGTATTAATAGTAGTAGTAGCAGTAGCAGTAGTAATAATAGCAGTAGTGGTAGTAGTAGCAGTAGCAGTAGTAATAATAGTAGTAATCGTAGTAGTAGCAGTAGGAGTAGTAGTTGGAGTAGTAGTAGTAGTAGGTGTAGTAGTCGGAGTAGTAGTACTTGTAGTAGTTGTTGTAGTAGTAGTAGTTGTATAAGTAATAGTAGAAATAGTAGTAGTAATAGTAGTAGTAGTAGTAGTAGCAGTAGCAGCAACAGTAGTTGTCGTAGTAGTAGTAGTAGTAGTAGGAGTCAAAGCAGGAATAGTTGTAGTATTAGTAGTACTATTAGTAGTACTAGTAGTAGTAGTAGCCGTTGGAGAAGGACTAGTAGTCGAAGTTGTAGTAGCAGCAGCAGCAGTTGTCATAGTAATAGTTGTAGTAGTAGTGGTTGTGATAGGGTAGTAGTCGTAGCGGTCGTAGTAGTGGAAGCAGTCGTAGTTGTAGAAGTAGTAGCAGCAGTAGTAATAAGAGTACTAGTAAGTGTAGTAGTTGTAGTAGTAGTGGAAGTTATTGTTGTAGTAGTAGCAGTAGCAGTAGGAGGAATAGTTATAGTTGTAGTAGTAGTCATAGTAGTGTTAGTAGTAGTAGTTGTTGTTGTTGCAGTAGTAGTTGTAAAAATAGCAGTAGCAATAGTAGTAGTAATTTAGTATTAGTAAATATAGTAGTAGTAGTGCGACTTGGAGAAGGAGTAGTAGTAGCAGTAGTAGTTGTTATAGTAGGAGTAATAACTGTAGGAGTAGTAGTAGTAGCCGTAGTAGGAGTAGGAGTAGGAATACTAGTAGTTGTAGTAGTACTAACAGTAGTAGTAGTTATTGTAATTGTAATAGTAATAGTAATAGGAGTAGTAGTAGCTATAGTAGCAGTAGCAGTAGTCATAGAAGTTATTGTAATTGTGTTAGTATTAGTAGTAGAAGTAGTAGTAGAAGTAGTAGAGTAGTAGTAAATATTTGTATTAGTAGTTGCAATAGTAGAAGTAGAAGTAATAGTAGCGATAGTAGTAAAACTAGTAGAATTAAGAGTTGCAATAGTAGTAGCAGAAGAAGTAGGAGTAGCAGTAGAAGTAGCAGCAGCAGTAGTAGAAGTTGTAGTTGCAGCTGCAACAATAGCAAGATTAGGAGTAGCTGTAGTAGGAGCAAGAGTGGTAGTGGTAGCAACAAGAGTAGGAATAGGTGTAGAAGTAGTAATAATCGTTGCAGTAGCAGTAGAAGTCGTAGTAGTACTAGGAGGAGCAGTGCTAATTCTGCTGTTGCAGCTACTACTTACTACTACTACTACAACTACCACTGCTACTAGAATCACGGCTACTTCTGCTACTACTACTATTGCCACTATTACGGCTACTACTGCTACTACGTCCGCTTCTACTGCTTCTATTGTTGTTACTACTACTGCAGCAATTGCTATTGTCGCTATTGCCACTACTATTACTTCCACGACTGCTACAACTGCTACTACAACTTCTACTGCTACTATTACTACTACTACTGCTACTACAACTAATTCTACTAGTACAACAACTACTGTTTCTCCTACAACAACAACAACTACGACTACTCCATCTCCTCTTAATATTATTTTTGTTACTGCTAGTACTGCTACAACTATTGCTACTACTACTACTACTCCTACTACCCCTACTACTACAACTGCTACGACTACAACCACTACTACAACCGATACAAATGCTACTGCCATTACTACTACCACTACTGTTACTGCTACTGCTACTACTTCTGATACTATTACTACTGCTAGTACTACAAATACTGCTATTACAACTATAGCTACTGTCGCTACTACGACCTCTCCAACTACTAATACTTCTACTATTACTACTTCTCCTCTTACTATTACTACTACTACTCCTCCTCCTCCTCCTCCTAGTACTACTATTACCACCACCACCACCACTACTACTATTATTATTAATACTACTACTACTAATGCTACTACTATTACTACTACTACAACTACTACTGCTAGTGCTACTGCTATTGCTGCTACTACGACTGCTACTGCTACTACTACTATTACTACTACGACTTCTACTATTGGTACCATTGTTGTGACTAATCCAACTACTACGACTACGACTACTACTACTACTATTATTATTACTTCTACTACTACTACTGCCACTACCACTACTACTACTGCTAGTGCTCGTACTACTACTACTCTAACTGCTTCTACTATTACGGCTACTTCAACTAATACTTCTATAATTACTACTATTACGACTTTTACTACTATTACTGCTACTAGTACTACTACTAGTATAATATTATTGCTGCTACTATTACTACCACTACTATGAGTAATACTTTAACTACTATTTCCACTATTACCTTGACTACTACAAATATTGCAACGACTACTACTACTACTACTATGACTACTACGACTACTTTGACTACTACTACTACTATGACTACTACTACTGCAACTATGGCTACTACTGCTACTACTACTACTACTACTACTACTACTACTACTATTATTATGACTACTACTACTACTAATCCTGTTGCTACTATTACTATTACTACTAGTTCAACAACAACAACAACTACTCCTACAGCTCCTACTACAACTACTATGACCTCTGCTAGCGCTACTGCTACTCCTACTACAACAACTACAATTACTATTACTACAACTAGTGATGCTACTCTAACTAGTAATCCTTCTCCTACACATATTCCTACTATTACTTGTCGTACTACCACTACTGCTACATCTACTAATACTACTACTGCCGCTTCTACTACTACTACATTTGCTGCTACTACTACTACTACTATTTCTATTGCTACTACTACTGCTACAACTAGTAGTACTATCACAACTACTATTGATCTTGCTACTTCTACTGCTGCCGCAACTACTACTAATGCGACTACTATAACTACAATCGCTGTTGTAGCTCTTGCGACTATTACAACTACTGCTACTATTACTACTACTCTTATTGCTGCTACTATTACTGCTACTACAACTACTGCTACTACTGCTGCCACTATTACTACTACTATTACTGTTGTTGCTACTGGAGCTACTAATACGGCTATTACTACTACTACTATTACTCCTATTGCGACTACTACTACAACAACAACTACTACTAATACTAGTAGAATTAGTACTACTACTGATATTGTTGTTGTTGTTGTTGCTACTATTAATATTACTTCTCCTACTACTTCTACTGCTACTACTACGGATACTACTACTACAACTACTACTACTGCGACTACTTCTCCTACTACTACAACTAGTACTACTGCTACTAATTCTACTCCTACCATTACTGCTACTACTATTGTCACTATTGCTACTACTACAACAAATACTATTAGTACAACAACAATAACTACTATGACTACCACTACTATAACTGCTACAACTACTACTCATAGTAATGCTACTAGTACTACCGCTTCAACTGCTACTGCTACTACTACTACTATTGCTTTAACTGCTAGTCCTGCTGCTACTACTACTACTTGTACTATTACTACTACTACTACTGCAATACTACTACTGCTATTTCTACTACTGTTGCTACTACTACTACTTCTCTTACTACTACAACAACTACAACTACTACTTCACTTACTACTACTACTATTACTACTTCTGCAACTATAGCTAAGATTGCTACTACTACTAGTTCTGCTACTATTGCTGCTACAACAACCACTGTTTTGACTATAGCTATTTTTATTACCACTACTACTACTACCACCACTAATACTATTACTACTACTACAACAACAATAACTACTACTACTACTACTACTGCTACTACTACAAATGCCGTTGTTGCTCCAACTATTACTACTACCACTATTGCTACTATTATTACCACTACTACTAGTACTGCTACTGTTGCTGTTGCTAATAATTCAGCTACTACTTTTTCTACTATAGGTACTAATACTACTTCCCCAACTACTACTTCTACTGCAACCTCTTATACTATTGCTATGGCTACAACTTCTACTACGGCTACTACAACTACTACTGCATCTACTAATACTACTATTACTACTACTACTGCTATAACAACTACTACTGCTATTACTATTACTACTACTACTACTACGGCTACAACAACTATTACTACTACTATTACTACTACTACTACTAATACTACTACCACCACTACTACTACTATTACTAGCACTACTACTGTTGCTTCTGCTGCTACTACTACTGTTACTACTACTACTACAAATACTATCACCGTATTACTCAACTATTGCTACTACTACTATTACTATTGCTATAACATTGCTTCTACTACTACTACTATTACTACTACTATTACCACGACTATTACTTTTTGTACTAATACAACTTCTACTACTACTACGACTATTGCTACTGTTGTTACTGCTCCTACGACGACTACTAGTACTATTACCGCTACTGCTAATACTACTACTACTGCTGCTACTGTTACTGCTACCATTTTTACTACTACTATACTTGCTTCTCCTAACACTATACCTACTTCTTCTCCTACTGCTACAACTGCCACTACTACTACTGCTTCTACTGGTACTTCAACTACTTCTCCAACTTTTTCTATTGCTACTACCACTACAACGACTATCGTTATTATTACCGTTGCTACTGTTGCTACTGCTACTACTACTGCTACTACGAGTACTACTACTACTACTACCCCAACTACAACAACAAGTACTACTATTGGTGCTTATTCAACGACTTCTCCCATTATTATTACCACTACTACTACTAGTACTAATACTACTACTACCACTACTGTTACGATTACTATTGCTACTACTACAACAACAACTACTGCTATTACTACTCCTACTACTGCAACTACTACTACTACTACAACAACTACTACCACTACTACTACTAATACTATTACTACTACTACTACTACTTCTACTACTAGTACTAGTACAATTACTACTAATACTACTGCTGCTACTCCTACTACTCCGATTATTGCTACTACTACTACTACAACGACGACAAGAACAACAACAACTACTACTACCACTATAACAACAACTACCACTACTTCTGTTACTACTACTACTCTACTATTAGAACTATTACTATACTAATACTACTACTACCCTTGCTATTATTATTTCTTCTACGACTCCTGCTACTACTCCTAATACTACCCACTACTACTTTTACTCCTACTACTACTACTCCTCCTCCTCCTCCTCCTTTTACTACTAGTACTACTAATGCTACAACTACTACTGCTGTTGCTACTATTACTACCACTACTACCATGACTACTACTACTATTACTACTACTACAACAACAACTTCAACTGGTACTCCTACTACTACTTCGACTTCTACTGCCACTACTACTACAACTGCTAGTACTATTACTAGTGCTACTACTACTACAACTATTACTACAATTACTACTACTGCTGCTGCTGCTACTACTACTACTATTATTCCTGTTGTTGCTCTTACAACTACTATTACTGCTGCTGTTACTATGAATACTACCAGTACTACTACTCCTACTCCTCCTCCTCCTACTGCTACTATAGCTGTTGCTGTTGCTATTACTACTACTACTGCAACAACTTCTGTTACGACTACTATTACTACTTCTGTTACTACTACTACTAGTACTACAACTATTACTATTGCTAATGCTACTATACTATAGTTGCTAGTACTACTACTACTAGTGCTACAATAACAACAACTACTACTAAAACTACTGCTAATACAACTATGACTTCTACTATTACTACTATTACTTTTGTTGTTGTTGCTCCTACTCGTACTACTACTATATTCTTGCTACTGCTGCTGCGACTACCACTACTACTATGACTACTACTGTACTTCTACTACTAATGGTGCGTCTACAACTACTCCTCCTCCAACTACTACTACTGCTACTACTATTAACTCCTACTACACTACTACTATTACTAATACTAATACTACTACTGCTGTTGCTATGACTACTACTACTCTGATGGCAACTACTATTACTCCTACTACCACTATTACTACTACAAATGATAGTACTACTCCTACGACTACTACAACTACTCTTACTACAGCTACTAATACAGCTACTACTACTACTCCAACGACTACTTTGCTATTTCTACTACCACTACAACTAATACTTTTGTTACTACTACTACTCCTATTACTACTATGACTACACCAACTACTAGTAGTAGCAGTTGTAGTAGAGCTAGCAGTTATCATTATAGCAGTTGTAGTGGTGGTAGTAGTACTAGTAGTAGCCATGGTAGTAGTAGCAATAGCAACAGCAGTAGTAGAATCAGTTGTAGTACTAGTAGCAGAAGCAGTAGTAGTAACTGAAGTAGCAGTAGTAGTAGTAATGGGAGTAGAAGTTGTTATAGTAGCAGTTGTTATAGTAGCACAACTACTACTACTAGTAGTAGTAGCAGTAATAACAATAGTAGTAATAATCATAGCAGAAGTAGTTGTAGTAGTATTACTAGTAACAACAGCAGCAGCATCAGTAGTAGTAGTAGTAGTACTAGTAATAGGAGCAAGTATAGGAGTAGGAATAGTAGTAGGACTAGTAGTTGTTGTAGTAGTTGTAGTAACAACAGTAGTAGCAGTAGCAGCAGAAGGAGAAGTAGTAGAAGTAGTAGTAGGTGTATTAGTAGTAGTAGTAATAGTAGCAACAGTAGTAGTTGTTGTAATAATAGTAGAAGGCGTTGGATAGTAGTAGTAGTAGTAGAAGTAGTAGTAGTAGTAGTAGTATTAGTGGTAGTAACACTAGTTGTAGTAATAGTAGTAGCGATGGTGGTAGTAGTAGTAGTAGTAACAGTAGTTGTAGTAATAGTAGTAGTAGTAATAGTAGTAGTAGTAGTAGTAGTGGTAGTAGTGGTGGTGGTAGTAGTAGTAGTAGTTGTAGTAGTAGTGGTAGTAGTAGTAGTAGTAGTAGTGGTAGTAACAGTAGTTGTAGTAATAGTAGTAGTAGTAGTAGTAGTAGTAATGGTAGTAGCGATGGTAGTAGGAGTAGTACTAATAGTGGTAGCAATACTTGTAGCAATAGGAGTAATAGTTAGTTGTAGTTGTTGTAATAGTAGTTGTTGTTGTAGTAGTAGCAGTAATACTGGTAAAGTAGTATTAATAGTAATAGTACTTGTAATTGTAGTAGTAGATGTAGTAGTAGTAGTAGTAGTAATAAGAGGAGTAGTAGTAGTAGTAGCAACAACAAAAGTAGTAGTAGTTGTTGTAGTAATAATAGAAGTAGTAGTAGTATAGCAGCAATGGTAGTACTAGTGGTAGTAATATAAGTAGGGTAGGCGTAGTAGTTGTACTAGAAGAGTGGCAGTAGTAGTAGCAGTAGTAGGGGTAATAGTTGTAATAGTAGTTCTAATAGTAGTTTTAGTAGAAGTAGTAGTACTAGTAATATGAGTAGTAGTAGTAGTAGTAGTCATAGCAAAAGCAGTAGTAGCAGTAGTAGTAGTAGTAGTTATAGTAGAAGTAGTAGTTGTTATTATTGTAGTAGGACTTTAGGAGTTGGTGTGGGTGTGGTGGTAGTAGTAGTAGTCATAGTAGTAGTAGCGTAGTAATAGTAGAAGTAGTAGTAGTTGTAGAGGAGGTAGTTGAAGCACTACTTGCAGTATTAGTAGTACCAGTAGTAGTAGCAACAGCAGCAGCAACATAGTAGTAGTAATAATAGTAGTAGTAGTAATAATAGTTATAGTTGTAGCAGTAGTAGTGGTAGGAGTTGGAGTTGGAGTAGGAGTAGGAGTAGTAGCAATGACAAAAACAACAACAACAGCAATAGTAAAAATAATAGCAATAGTTGCAGTAGTAGAGGCAGTAGAAGTTGCAGTACCATTTGTAGTAGTAGGAGTAGTAGGAGTAGAGTAGTAGCAGTAATAGTTATAGCTGTAGCAGAAGTAGAAGTAGTGGTAGTAGAAGAAATAGTAGTTGTGGTAGTAGGAGGAGGAGTAGTAACAGTAGTAGTAGTAGTTATTGGAAAAGTAGCAATAGTAGTTGTGGTAGTAGTAATAGTAGTAGCAATAGTTATAGTAGTAGTAGAAGTTGTAGCTCTTACTAGTAGTATTAGTTGGGGTAGTAGAAGTAGCAGTCAGAGTAGTCATAGTAGTCGTAGCAGTAGTAGTAGTGGAAGTAGTAGCTGTAGTAGTTGCAGTAGTAATAGATGTAATAGTTGGAGGAGGAGGAGTAGTAGTAGTTGTTGTAGTTGTAACAGTAGAAGTAGTAGTAGTTGGGGTAGTAGTAGCAATTATTGTTGTAGTAGTAGTAGTAGAGGTAGTAGAAGTAGTAGTAGTAGTAGTAGTAGTAATAGTTGTAGTAGTAGTACCAGTAGTAGTAGTAGACATAGTTGCAGTAGTAGTGGCAGTAGTAGTTGAAAAAGTAGTAGTGGAAATAGTAGTAGTAGAAGCAGGAGAAGTTTTAGTAATTGTGCTATTAGCAGAAGTAGTATTATTTGTAGTAATAGTAGTAGTAGTAGTAGTAGTAGTAGTATTTGTAGTGATAGTGTAGTAAGAGTAGCAGCTGAACTAGTAGTAGAGGTACTAGTAGAAGTAGTGGTTGTAGTAGTAGTTATAGTTGTAGAAGTAGTAGTAGTAGTAGCAGTAGTAGTTGTTGTGGTAGTGGGAGGAGTAGTAGTCGTAGCAGTTGTAGCAGCAGCAGTTGTAGTAGTAGCAGCAGTAGTAGTAGTACTAGTACTTGTAGTAGTTGTAGTAGTAGTAAAAGCTGTAGTTGTACTTGTCGTAGCATTAGGAGTAGTAGTAGTTGTTATAGCAATAGTTGTAGTAGAAGTAGTCGCAGTAGTAGTTGTTGTATTAGTTGAAGTAGTAGTAGCAGCAAGTGTACTAGTAGTAGTAGTAGTAGAAGGTTTAGTGGTTGTAGTAGTAGCAGTAGTGGGTGGAGTAGTAGTAGGTTGAGTAGTAGTAGAAGTAGTAGTAGCTGTAATAGCTATTGTTGTTGTAGTAGTAGTAATCATATTTGTAGTAGTACTAGTAGTAGTTCTAGTAGGGGTAGTAGTTGTTGTTGTAGCAGAAAAAGTAGGGGCAGTAGCTGTAGTGGTTGTAGTAGTAGTAATAGTAGTAGTTGTTGTTGTAGTGGTAGTAGTCAAAGTAGTTGTAGTAAGTGTTATAGTGGTTGTAGAAGTAGTAGCAGCAGTAGTAGTAGCAGTAGGAGTAGTGGTTGTAGTAGTAGTAGTGGAAGTAGTAGTAGCAGTAGTAGTCATAATAGTAGTAGCTGTTGTGGAAGTAGTATACTAAAAGTAGTTGTAGTAGAGGTAGTAGTAGAAGTGGTTGTTGCAGTAATGGCTGTAGTAGTAGTTGTATTCATTGAAGTAGTAGTAGTAGTATTAGTAGGAGTAGTTGTAGTAGTTGTAGCAATTGTTGTAGTTGTAGAAGTAGTAGTAATAGTAGTATTAGTAGAAGTAGTCATAGTAGTAATAGTAGTAGCAGCAGCAGTAGTAATAATTGTAGTAATAGTAGTAGTAGTAGTTGGAGTAGTACCACTCATTGCAGTAGTAGTAATAAGAGTAGTAGAAGTAGCAGTAATAGCAGTAGTACTAGTAGTAGTAGTCCTGATAAAAGTAGTAGTAGTAATAGTAGCAGAGGTAGCAATAGTAGTTAACAGTAGTTGTAAAAGCATTAGTTGCAATAGTATTAGCAGTAGTGGCAGTAGCAGTACCAATTTTATTAGTAGTAGTAGTAGTAGTTGTAGTACTCATTGTTGGAGAAGTAATATTAGTAGTAGTAGTAGCAGCAACAACAGTAGTATTTATAGTCATTTTATTAGTAGTAGTTATAGTAGGCGTAATAGTAGTAGTAGATGTAGTACTAATGGTAGGACCAGTTGTAGTAGTAGCAGATTTTTTAGTAGGTGTAGTAGTAGTTGTAGCAGTAGTAGTAGTAGGAGTAGCAGTTTTAGTAGCAGTAGTAGTAAGCAGTAGCAGTAACAATAGCAGTAGCAATAGAAGTATTAGTTGTAGTTACAGTAGTAGCAGTAGTAGGTGAAGTAATATGAGTAGTAGTAGAATTTGTTGTTGTTGTATTAGTAGTAGTTTAAGTAGTAGTAGAATATGTTGTAGCAGTAGTTGTAATTGTAGCAGGTGTACCAGTTGTTGTAGTAGTTGTACTAGTTGTAGGAGTAGCAGTAGTATTTATTGTAGGAGCAATAGTAGTAGTACTAGTAGTAGAAGTAGGAGTTGCCACAATAGTGGTAGTAGTAGTAATAGTAGTAGTGGTACCAGTAATAGTAGGAATAGTTGTAGTACTAGTAGTAGTGGTGGTGGTGGTACCAGTAATAGTAGTAGCAATAGTAGTAGTAAAAGTAGTTGAGTAGTGGTGGTACCAGTAATAGTAGTAGTAGTAGTAGTAGTAGTAGTAAAAGCAGTAGTAGCAATGTAGCTGCAGCAGTAGTAGTTGTAGTTATACTAGCAGCAACGGCAGGGGTAGTAATACTAGCTATAGTAGTAGCAGTAGTAACAGTAGTAGCGGTTGTAGTAGTGGTAAGAGTAATTGCTATGGTAGTAGTAGCCGTTGAAGTAGAAGTAGTAGTTGTAGTAGTAGTAGCAGTTGTAGTAGAAGTCATAGTAGTAGTAGCATTAGTAGCAAAAGTAATAGTAGCATCAGAGTGGCAGTAATAGTTGTAGTAATTTGAGTAGCAGTCTAGCATTAGTTGGAGTGGTAGCAGTAGCAGCAGTAGTTGTAGTAGTAGTTGTTATAGCAGTAGTAGGACTAGTAGTAGTCGTAGTTGTTGTTGTTGTTGTAGTAGTAGTAGAAGTAATAATAGTAGTAGCAACAGCAGTCGTAGTAAGAGTAGAAATAGTAGAAGTAGCAATAGCTATTATAATTGCAGCAGAAGTAGTAGTAGTAGTAGTAGTGGTAGTAGCTGTAGCAGTAGTAGCTGTAGCAATAGGAGTAGCTGTAGTGGCAGTAGTAAAAATAGTTATAGTCGTAGCGGCAATAGTAGTAGAAGGAAAAGTGGTGGTAGTAGCAGTACCAGTAGTAGTGGTAGTCACAGCAGCTGGAGGAGGAGGAGGGGTAGTAGTAGTACCAGCGGCAGCGGCAACAACAGTAGTAGTAATAGGAGTAGTGGTAATTGTAGTAGTATTATTTGTAGTTTTAGTAGTTATAGCAGTAATGCTGGTAATAGTAGTGGTTGCTGTAGAAATAGTAGGAGTAGTAGTAACAAAAGCTATAGTAGCGGTAGTAGTAGTAGTAGTTGCAGCAGTTGCAACAGTAGCAGAAGTAGTAGTAGTGGTATTAGTAGTAGTAGAAATTATTATAGTAATAGTAGTAGGGGCAGTAGTAGTAGGAGCAGAAGTAGCAGAAGTAGCTGTAGTAGTGGCCAAAGTACAAGGCCTAGTAGTAGTAGGAGTAGTAGTTGTAGAAGTAGTAGTAGTAGTAGCTCTAGCAATAGTAGTGGTAGTAGCAGTCAGAGAAGCAGTAATAGGAGTAGCAGTAGTACTAAGAGCAGTAGTTGTAGCAGTACGAGCAATAGTTGTTGTGGTAGCAGTTGTAGTCAAAGTAGCATTGGCAGTAGTAGCAATAGTAGGAGTAGTTGTTGTTGTTGGAGCACTAGTAGAAGTAGTAGTAATAACAGTTGTAGCAGTAGTAGTTGTTGTAGAAGTAGTAGATGAAGGAGTAGTTGCAGCAGTTGTACCAGCATTTGTAGTAGAAGGGTTACTAGTAGTAGCAGTACTAGGACAAGGAAAAGAGATAGTAGTAGTAGCAATAGCATCCACAGTTCTAGTAGGAGAAGCAATAGCAGTAACATCCGTAGTTCTACTAGGAGAAGCAATAGCAGTAGGTGTAGTAGTTATAATAGAAGTAGTAGTAGTAGTAACAGTAGTTGTACAAGTAGTAATAATAGTAGTAGTAGTAGTTATAACAGCAGTAATAGTAGTAGAAGTAGTAGTAATAGTTGTAGTAGTTGAAGTAGTAGTAATAATAGTCGTGCAAGTAGTAGTAGTAGAAGTAGTAGTAGTAGTTATTGTAGCAGTAGCAGTAGTTATAGTAGTTGTAGAAGAAGTAGTAATAGTTGTTGGAATAGTAGTAGTAGTAGTATTAGTACTAGTTGTTATTGTTGTTGTAGTAATAGTAGTAGTAGGAGTATTAGTAGTAGTAGCAGCAATAGTAGTGGTAGCAGCAGCAGCAATAGTAGTAGCAGCAGTAGTAGAAGTAGTTGCAGGAGTAGCAGTAGTAGTAGTAGTTATTATTGTTGTAGTAGTAGTGGCATCCGTAATCGTAGTAGTAGTAGAAGCAGCAGCAGTAGAAGTAATAGTATGATTGGTACTAGTAATTTTGGTAGTAGTAGTAGCAGTAATAGTAGTAATAGGAGTATCAGTAGTTATTTTAGTAGCATTATCAGTATGAATAATAGTTGTTGTTGTAATAGCAATAGTATGAGTTGTACTAGTAGCAAGAGTAGTAGTAGTTGTTGTTGTTATTGTTGTAGTGGGAGTAGTAGTAGGAATAGTAGTAGTTGAAATGGTAGTAGTAGTAGTACTTGTAGTAGCAGTAGTAGTAGTCATTATTGGAGTAGTAGTTGTTGGAGTTGTAGTAGCAACAAGTGTTTGAGCAGTAGTTCTGGTAGTAATAGTAGTAGTTGTAGTATGCGTAAAAGTAGGAGTAGTAGTAGTCGGAGCACAAATAGTTGTAGTAGTAGTAGTAGTATTAGTAGTAGTGGCGGTGGTAGTAGTATTAGTAGTAGTAGGAGTAGTGGTAGTAGTAGTAGTAGTAGCAATAGTAGTAAAAGTAATAGTAGTAGTAGCAGTAGTAGTAGTTGTTGTGGTAATAGTAGTAGTGGTGGTGGTGGTAATAGAAGTAGTAGTAGTTGTAGCAATAGCAGTAGCGGGAGGAGTTGTAGTTGTAGTGGAAATAGTAGTAATAGTAGTAACAATACTAGTAGGTGAAGTAGTTGTAGTAGTAGTAATAGTTGCTGTAGTAATAGTAGCAGTAGGAGTAGGAGTAATAGTTGTAGTTATAGTAGTAATAGTTGTATTAGGATTAGTAGTTATAGTACTTGTAGTAGTAGTTGCGGAAATAGCAGTAATAGTAGTTGTTGTAATTTAGTGTTAGTAGTTTTAGTAGTAGTAGTACGAGTTGGAGTATGAGTAGTAGTAGCAGTAGTAGGAGTAGGAGTAGGTGTTGTGGTTGTTGTAGTAGTAGTAGTAGTAGTAAAGGTAGTAGTAGTAGTAGGAGTAGTAGTTGTAATGGTTGCAGTAGAAGTAGTCATAGAAGTAGTTATAATTGTGTTAGTATTAGTAGTAGAAGTAGCTGTAGAAGCTGTACAGTAGTAGTATTATTCGTAGCAATAGTTGTAGAAGTAGTAGTCGTGGTGGTGGTGCTGGTGGTAGTCATAGTAAGACTAATATTAATAAGTCAAGTACTAGTAGTAGTAGTAGTCGTAGTAGGTGTAACAATAGAAGTAGCAGTAGCAAATACAGCTGTAGTAGTAGTAGAAGTTGTAGTAGCAACTACAACAATAGCAAGATTAGGAGTAGTTGTAGTAGGAGAAGGAGTAATAGCTGTAGTAGCAAGAGTAGGAATAGGTGTAGGAGTAGTAATAATAATAGCAGTAGAAGTGATAGTAGAAGCAGTAGGGGTAGGAGAATTGGTAGCAGTGGTCGGCGTAGGAATAGTTGTAGTAGTAGCCGAATTAGGAGTAGGAGTAGTAGTAGTAATTTTGCTGTTACTATTATTCTTCGTACTGCAATACAGCTACTACTTCTACTGCTACTGCTACTACTACGACAACTGCTACTGCTACTACTGCTTCAACTGCAACTACTACTACTACAACAACTACTACTACTCCTACTGCTACTTCTACTACTACTGCTACAACCAGTGCTACTGCTACTACTACTGCTGCTTCAACTGCAACTACTACTACTACAACAACTACTACTACTCCTACTGTTACTGCTACTATGACTGCTACAACCAGTGCTACTGCTACTACGACTGCTACAACCAGTGCTACTCCTACTCCTACTGCTACTGCTACTACTACTACAATTACTGCTATTATTACTTCTATGACTACCGCTACTACTGATATTGCTACTACTACAACAGTTGCTACTATAGCTACTACTACTACTATAACTACTTCTGTTGCTATAGCTACTACTACAACTCCTCCTACTTCTATTACTAAAATTGGTACTTCCACTACCTTGACTACTATAGCTACTTTAACTACTACTACTACTACAACAGCAACAACAACTTCTGCCACTACTACATCTGCTCCAACAACTACAGCAACCGCTGCTACTACTACTACTACTATTGCTACTATTACAGCTACTACTGCCATTACAACAACTACTGCTACTACTGCTGCTTCTGCTCTTGCTACGGCTACTACAACTATAGCTATTAGTACTACTACTACTGAGACTGCTACTACTATAACTACTACAATGACTGCTGCTGCTACAATTACTGCTACTACTACTAATACTACTACTCCGGCTACTTCTCCTCCTACTACCACCACTACAACAACTACTACTTCTACAACTACTGCGACTACTACTGCTACTACTGCTACTATTACTACTACTTCAACTGCTATTCCTACTATTATGAATACTAATACTACTGCTACTACTATTGCTAGTACTACTACTACTCCTACTACTACTCCTATTGCTATAGCTACTACTGTTAGTACTACTACTACTACTGCTGTTGCTGCTACTATTACAACTACTACTACTTCAATTGTAACTACCACTACTACTCCTTCTACAGCAGCTACAGCTCTACTACTCTACTTCTGCAACTAGTATTACATCTACAACCGATACTTGTATTATGGCTACTACTAGTGCTGTTACTACTGCTATTACTACTACTTCTGCTACTTCTAGTACTGCTACTAATAATACAACTACTAGTACTACTACTGCTTCAACAACTACTACTATTATTACTACTACTACTACTACTATTAATAGTAGAAATAAGAGTAGAAGTAGTATTAGTAATAGTAATAGTAGTAGTAGTATTATAAGTAGCAGTAGTAGCAATAGTAGTAGTAGTAGCAGCAACAGTCGCAGCAGCAATAGTAGTAGCAGTAGCAGTAGTAGTAGTAGTTGTTGTTGTTGTTGTAGCAGTAGTAGCAATAGTAGTAGTAGTAGTAGTAGTAGTAGTAGTAGTAGTAGCAGCAGTTGTAGTAGTGGAGTAGCAACAATAGTAGTGGTAGTAGTAATAGTTGTAGCAATAATAGTAGCAGCAATAGTCGCAGTAGTAGTAATAGTATTAGCACTAGTAGTATTAGCAGTACTACTAGTAGTAGTAACTATTGTATTAGTAGTAGTAGTTGGAGTAGGAGAAGTAGTAGTAGTAGCAGTAGTGGCAGTAGTATTGGTAGCATTTGTAAAAGTTGTAGTGTAGTAGTAATAGTAGTAGTATTAGTAGTAGTAGTTGTTATTGTAGCAGTAGTAGTACTTGTAGCATTAGTGGTAGAGGTAGCAGTAGTTAACGCAGTAGTAGAGAAGTTATAGTAGCTGTTGTAGTAGTTATAGTAGTAACTATAGTGGCATCAGTAGCAGAAGTAGCAGTCGTAGTAGTGGTAGCAGTAGTAGCAGTAATAGCCGAAGTAGCTGAACTAGCAGTAATAGCAGTCGTAGCGGTAGCAGCAGTAGTAGCAATATTAGTATTAGCAGTAATTATTGTAGAAGAAGAAGTAGTAGTTGTAGTAGTAAAAGCAACAGTATTAATAGTTGTAGTAGCAATACTAGTAGATGCAACGATAGCATTAGTGGGGGCAGTAGTCGTATAAGTTGTGGAGGTGGTAGCAGAAGTAATAGTAGTTACAGAAGTAGTAGTAGTAGTAGAAGCAGTAGAATTTGTAGTAGTAATATTCGTTGTAGCAGTGATAGTAGCAATTTTAGTAACATTAGTAGCAGTAGTAACACTAGTAGTAGTAATTGTTGCAGTAGTAGTAGTCATAGGAGTAGTGGTAGTCGTAGTTGTAGTAGCAGTTGTTGTTGTTGTAGCAATAGTTGTAGTAGAAGCAGTAATACTAGAAGTAGTAGTTGTAGCAGTAGTAATTTCAGTGCTAGTCAAATTAGTAGTGACAGTAGTGGTAGTAGTAGCGGTAGTACTAATAGTAGTAGTTGTTGTTGTTGCAATAGTAGCAGTAGTAGCAGCAGCAGTAGAAGTGATCATAGTAGAAGTAGTTGTTCTTTCAGTAGTAGTTGTAGTCGCAGTCGAAGAAGTGATAGCAGTAGTAGCAGTAGTAACTGCAGTAGTAGTAGTAGTAGTAGCGTTGTGGTAGCAATAGCAATAGTAGTAGCATTAGAAGTAGTAATAGTAGTAGCGTTGTGGTAGCAATAGCAATAGTAGCAGTAGTAGTAGTAGCAGAGTAGCAGTGGTAGCGGAAGTGGTAGTAACAGTAGTAGTAGTAGCATAACAGCAGCAATAGTAGTTGTAGTAGTAGTATTAGTAGTATTTGTAGTAGTACTAGTAGCCGCAGTAGTAGTGATAGTAGTAGTAGTAGTAGTAGTAGTAGTAGTAGTAGTAAGTGTAGTAGTAGTTGTTGTAGTAAGTGTAGTAGTAGCAGTAGCAGTTGTAGTACTAGTAGTACTATTAGTAGTAATTGTTGTAGTCATCATAGCAGCACCAGCAGTAGTAATTGCAGTGGTTGTAGTGGTAGTAGTAGAAGAAGTAGTTGTAGTTGTAGTCATAGTACTAGTAGCAGTAGTTGCAGTAGTAGTGGTAGTAATATTAGTCATTATTGCAGTAGCAGTAGTAGTATCAGTAGTTGTAGTAGCAGTAGTATTAGGAGTAGTAGTAGTAGCAAGAACAATAATAGTAGTAGTAGTATTAGTAATAGTTGTAGTAGTTATAGTCGTAGCAGTAGTAGTAGCAGTAGTTGGAGTAGTAGTAGTAGAAGCTGTAGCAGTAGTTGAAGTAGAAGTAGTAGTTGTTGTAGTTGTAGTAGAAGTGGCAGTAGTAGAAGTAGAAGTAGTAGTTGTAGTAGTCGCAGTAGCAGCAGCAGTAGTAGTAGAAGTTCTAGCTGATGTTGTAGTAGTAGTAGTAGCAGTAGCCACCGTGCCATTCGCAGTAGTAGTGGAAGTAGTAGCAAAAGTCGTAGTACTAGCAGTAGTCGTAATAGCAACAATAGTTGCACAAATGTAGTAGTAGTAGTAGTAGTAATTGTACGAGCAATAGTAGTTGTAGTAGGAGTAGCAACAGTGGTAGTTGTAGTAGAAGTAGTAGTAGCAACAGTAGTAGCAGTAGTGGTAGTAGAAGTCGGAGTAGTTGCAGTAGTTAGTAATAGTAATAATAGGAGCAATAGTGGTAAAAGTAACAACAGCAATAGTAGTAGTTGCAGTAGCAAGAACCGCAGTAGTAGTGGTAGCAATAGTAAAAGTAGTAGGAGCAGGAGTAGTAGTGGGAGTGCTAGTAGCAATCATAGAAGTAGTTGGTGTGATTTTAGCAGATATAGTAGTAGCAGCAATCATAGTAGTAGGAGTAGTAGTAGTAACGGTAGTAGTAGGAGTAGTTGTTGTTGTTGTAGGAGCACTAGCGGTAGCACTAGGAGTAGCTGTTGCAGCAGTGGTAGCTGAAGTAGTAGTTGTCACTGCAGTAGCGGGAGTACTAGTATCAGTAGTTGCTGTAGTGGTAGCAATCATAGTAGCCGGAGGAGTAGTAGTAGAAGCAGTAGCAGTAGTAGTAGAAGCAACAGTATAAATTATAGTAGTAGCAGTAGCATTAGTAGTAGGAGTAGTAGTAGTATTATTAGTAGTAGTATTTGCAAAGGGAGCAATAGTAGTTGTTGTAGTAGTAGTGGAATAAGTAGTCTTAGTAGTAGTAGTTGTAGTAGTAGTAGCAGTAGCAGTAGTTGTAGTAGTTGGCGAAGTTGTAGTAGTAGAAATAACAGTAGCAGCAGCCACAGTAGTAGTAGTAGTAGTAGAATTAGTAGCAAAAGTAGTAGCAGCAGTAGCTGTAGTAGTAGTAGTAGGTGTAGTAGTAGTTGTTGTTGTAGTAGCAATAGTAGTAGTTGTAGTGGTACCAACAGTAGAGATGATAGCAGTAGTAGTAGTAGCAGCAGTAGCAGTAGTAGTTTTGGTAGTTGGGGTACTAGTAGTAGTAGTAGTAGTAGAAATAGTAGTTCCAGTCATAGTAGTAGTTGTAGTAGTAGCAGTAGAAGTAGTAGTTCCAGTAGCAGTAGCAATAGTAGGAGCACTTTTACTAGTAATAGTAGCATGAGAAGTTGTTGTTGTATTAGTAGTAGTAGTAATAATAGAAGTCGTATATGAAATAATATTAGTAGTAGGAGCAGCAATAGTAGTAGCAGTAGCAGTTGTAGTTATAGTAGTAGTTGTAGTAGTATTAGTAGTAGAAGTAGCAGCAACAGAAGTAGTTGTAGTAGTAGTTGTAGTAGTAGTAGGAGGAGGAGGAGTAGTTGTTGTAGTAGTATTAATAGTTGGAGAAGAAGTCATAGTACTAATAGTAGCAGTAGCTGTACTAGTTTTGATAGTAGTAGTAGTAGTTGATGTTGTAGAAATAGCAATAGTTGTTATACTAGTTGTAGAACTAGTTGTAGTAATCGTAGTAGTAGTGGCATTAGTAGTAGTACCAATAGTAGTGGTAATAGTAGTCGCAGAAGTAGTAGTAGTAGGAGGAGGAGGAGGAGTAGCAATTATGGTAGTTGCAGTACTAGTAGCAGTAGTAGTAATAGTAGCACCAGTGATAGTGCCAGTAGTAGTAGTAGTAGGAGTAGTAGTAGGAGGAGGAGTAGTAGTTGTAGTAGTAGTAGTAAAAGTAGTACTACCATCAGTTGCAATAGTAGCAGTAAGAGTAGTAGTACTAGAAGTAGAAGTAGTAGTAGCAGGAGTAGTTGTTGTAGTAGTAGTAGTAGTAGCACTAATAGAAGGAGAAGTAGTAGTAGTATAGTAGCAATAGTAGAAGACGAAGTCACAATAGTAGCAGTAGCAGTAGCAGCATTAGTTTTGATAGTAGAAGTAATTGTAGTTGTTACAATAGTTGTAGATGTAGCGATAGTAGCAGTAGTTATTGTAGTAGTCGAAGTGGTCCTAGTACTAGTGGCATTAGTAGAAGTACCTGTAGTAGTAGTAATAGCGGTTGAAGTAGTAGTAAAAGGAGTAGTAGTTGGAGTACCATTTGTAGCATGAGAGGTTGTAGTAGTAATAGCAGCAGTAGTAGTAGATGCAGTAGCTGGATCCGCAATAGTAGTTGTAGCAGCAGTAGAAGTAGTAGGAGCAGCAGTAGTAGTTGTAGTAGTAGGAGTAGCAGTGGGAGTACTAGTAGTAGTAGTAGTAGTTGGTGCGATATTAGCGAATGTAGTAGTAGCAGCAATCGTAGTAGTAGGAGTAGCAGTTGTGGTTGTGATAGCTGAAGCAGTAGTAGTCAAAGTAGTAGCGGGAGTATCAATGCTAAAAATAATAGTATTTATAATAGCAGTAGTAGCAAGAGTACTAGGAGTAGCTGTTGTCGTAGTGGTAGCAGTAATAGTAGCAGCACTAGTATTAGTAGAAGCAGTAGCAGTAGTAAAAATTGTAGTAGTAGCAGTTGTATTAGTAGTAGGAGCAGTGGTAGTGGTATTAGTAGTAGTAGCTACTAGTACTACTACTTCTGTTACTCCAACCACTACTGCTACTACTACTGCTACTACTACTGCTACCACTTCCACTACTACTACAACTGCTTCTATGACAGCAACAACTACTACTACTACCAAATATATGACTATTAATGTTAATACTACAACTGCTACTACTACTACTATTACTACTACCGCAACTACTGCTACTGCTATCTACTACTTCCACTACTTTGACTACTGCTACTACTGCCACTACTACTACTACAACTGTTACTGTTGCTACTACTGCCACAACTGCCATTGCTGCTGCTACTACTACTGCTATTACAACAGCTGCTACTAACCACTACTACTACAATTACTACTACTACCACTACTACTATAATTACCACTACTATTGCTACGACTTCCTCTTCTGTTTCTTCCTTTCCTTCTTCTACTACTACTCCTCCTACTATTACTACTACTACAGCTACTATTGCTACTGCTGGTGCTGCTACTAGTATTACTACTACTACTTCTATTGCAAGTCCAACTTGTACTAGCACAAGTGCTATTACTACTATTATACTACCATTACTAATACTACTACTACGACGACTGTTATTATTGTTGCTATTCCTACAACCACCATGACAACTACTACTACAACTATAACTACTACTGCTTCTGCGATTGCTACTTCCACTGTTGCTTCCATTACTATTACAACTAATACATCTACTATAACTACTACTACTACTACAACAACAACAACAACAACTACTACTACTACTACTACAGATCCTGGTTTTAAGAGCATTAGGGGAGATGCAGGGGAAAGCCTGGGCATTCCCGAACTTTGCCAACTATTACTACTGCAACTACTACTTCTACTAATACTACTACTCCTACTCCAACTCCCCCTACTACGTCTACTCCAACTACTACTACTCCTCCTACTATTACAACTGATACTACTATCACTACTACTACTTCCACTAGTACCACTTGTATGACTAGAACAACTACTATTACTATTACTATAATTATTACTATTGCTAATACTACTGCAACGACTAATACTACTACTACCGCTACTATTTTTGCTGCTACGACAACTACTACTACTGTTGCTGCTTTTACTACTACTACAACTACTATTACTATTACAACAACAACAACAACAACAACTACTACTACTACTAATACTATTATAAATACTACTACTACTACTATTGATACTACAACTACTACTACTTCTGCAACTACTATTGCCACTGTTGTTGCTGCTAGTTACGCTAGTACTACTACTACAACAACTACTGCTACTGGAATTGCTTCTGTTATAATTGTTGCTACTACGGCTGCTACTACTACTACAACTCCCACTACTATTACAATTGCTATGATTACTATTGCAGCAACTACTACTACTGTGGCTGCTGCTACTGCTACTATTTCTGCAACTACTACTACTACTACTACTATTATTTTTACTGCTACTACTACAGCTACTACTTTTACCACTGCTACTACTATTGCTACTACTGCTGCTACTGCTACTACTACTGATTCTTCTACTACTACTACTCCTACTGCTCCTCCTCCTACTACAGCTACTACAGCTGCAGCTACAACTACGACGCCTATTGCTACTACAACAACTACTACTACTATAACTAACACCATTAGTACTACTAATATTACTACTACTATTGCTACAAGAACTTCTACTATAATAACTACTAGTACTACTACAAATACTACTCCTACCAAAGCTATTACTACTATTGTTACTACTAATATTGCTACTACTACAAATGCTTATCGTTACTACTACCACTACTACAATAACTACTAATACTAATACTACTCTTGCTACTACTACTAGTTCTACTATTACAACTACTACAGCTACTACTTCTATTTCTACTCCTACAACTTCTACTCCTACTACGACTACTACTACTACAACTACTACGACTACTACTACCACTGCCCCTATTACAAGCCCTACTGCTACTACTTAAACGACCAGTACAACTACTTCTAATACTACTACTATTTCTACTACTACTTCAAGTACTACTTTAAGTACTACTTCTACTACTACTGCTACTACTACTATTACTACAACTAGTAAGGCTACTACTTCAATTACTACAACTACTACAATAAATACTATTGCTGCTACTACTGCAGCTGCAACTCCTACTTCTACTACTACTACTCCACTTTTATATTATTATTATTACTACTACTACTACTACCACTAGTACTTCGACTCTACTACTACTACTACTACTACTACTACTGATACTAACTTCATATTACTACTGTCGACGACTATTACTACTATTAGTAACTATTCTTACTTCGACTTCTACTACTGCTACTACTACTACTCCTACTACTCCAACTACTACTGCAACTACTACTCCTAATCCAACTCCTACTGCTACTACTACTCCAACTACTGCTATTACCGCTACTCCCAAGTACTACTATGACTAGTACTAATCCTACTCCACTTCTTATTAATACTACTGCTATTACAACTACCACTACTACTACAACAACAACAACAACTACTACTACAATTACTACTGCTGCTACAATAACAACAACAAATACTACTACTACTATAACTACTACTAATAACCCTAATACTACTATAACTACTACTACTAGTACAACTAACAATACAATGCCTATTCCTTCTACTCCGACTACTGTGCTGCTACAAATCGAACTACTACTACTCCAACTCATACACCTACTATTGCTCCTGCTGCTGCTACTACTACTACTGCAATGACTACTGCTAATATTACTATACCACTTCTCCTACTACTAATACTACTACTCGCACTGCTACTACTACCCCTAACACTCCAACTACTGCTACTACTACTACTACTACCACTACTACTACTACTACTACTACTCCTAAGTATCCTACAACTTCAACTACTACTACTCCTACTTCTACTACTACTACTACTCTTACTGCTATCACAATAACTACTACTTTTACTACAACTACTATTACTGCTACTCCTACGACTACTACTACTCCTTCAACTACTACTAGTACTACTACATGTATTAATACTTCTACCCAAAATACTCGTACTACTATAACTACTACTACTGCCACTACTTCTATTGCTACTACCACAACTATAATCACTACTATTGCTATTACTACTGGTACAGCTACAGTTATTTCGACTACTACTTCTACTACTGCTGCTGCTACTAATCCTACTACTGCCACTACTACTGCTACTGCTGCCCCTACCCCAACTCCTTCTGCTACTACTACTACAACTAATACTACAACCCCTACTCCAATAACTCTAACCCCTACTACTACAACTACCACTACTACTATTGCTACTACAACAACTACTAGTACTACAACAACAACAACAACAACAAAAACAACAATAATAACTACTACTACTATGAGTACTATTACTACTACTAGTATTTCTACTACTACAACAACTATTAATACTACTACTACAACTACTACAATTCCTACTCCAACTTCTACTACTTCTACTACTACTACTACTACTACTAGCACCAATCCTACTGGTACTACTACAACTACTCCGAATCCAACTCGTACTGCTACTACTACTCCAACTAAAACTACCGCTATTCAAACTGCTACTATGCCAAGTACTACTCATACTCCAACTCAAACTACTAGTATTGATACTACCACTACCACCACCACTACCACCACCACTACTACTACTACGACTACGACTACTAGTACTAGTACTAGTACTACTACTACTACTACTACTACTACCACTACGGTTACTACTACTATTGCTACAAATAATTCTTCTACTATAACTACCACTACTACTACTATAGTAGTATGAGAAGTACATATAGTAGCGATGACAATAGTAATAGTAGTAGTAGCAGAAGTAGCAATTGTAGTTGTTGTTGTAGTAGTAGTAGTGGCAGTAGTAGTAACAGTAGTGGTAGCAGTAGCAGCAGTAGTAGTAGTTATTGTTGTTGTTGTAATACTAGCTGTAGCAGTACTTATAGCAGTAGTAGCAATAGAAGTACCAGTAGTTGTAATAGAAATAATAGTAGTAGTAGTAGTTACTGTAGTTGTAGGAGAAGCTGTAGTAGTAGTAGTAGTTGAACTAGAAGTAGTTGTAGAAGTTGTACGATTACTAGCAATAGCAGTAATAGTATTTATAGTAGTAGTAGTAGTAGCAGTAGTAGCAGTAGCAGTAATAGTAGTAGTAGTAGGAGTAGCAAAAGTAATAGAAGTAGTTGTAGGAGCCACGACAAAAGTAGTAGTAGTAGTATTAGTACTTTCTGCTGGAGCAGTAGTAGCAGTAGTAGCAGCAGCAGTTGGTGCAAGACTAGCAGTAACTATTATGTCGACAGTAGTAGTTGTTGTAGTAGTAATAGTAGTAGTAGTAGCAGTAGTAGTAGAAGTAGCAGTTATAGTTGTAGTAATTATAGTAGTAATTGTAGTAACAACTGCTGAAGAAGCAGTTGGAGTAGCAGTAGTTGTAGTATTAGTAGTAGTAGTAACGGCAGTAGTAGTAGTAGTAGTAGTGGTTATAGCAATAGCTGCAGCAATAGTGGCAGTTGTAGTTGTTGTTGTAGTAGTAGTAGTACTAGTAGTAGTAGTACTAGTAGTAGTAGTAGTAGTCGTAGTAGTATTAGTAGTATTATTATTTAGTAGCAGCAGTGGTAGCAGCAGCAGCTAGAGTAGTAGCAGTAATTATAGTAGTAGTAAAGGTTGCTATTTTTTTAATAGTAGTGGTAGTTATCGTAGCAGTAGTAGCAGTAAGGGTTAGAGTAGGAATAGTACTAGGCATAGTAGTAGTTAGAAGAGGGGCAGTAGTAGTAGTAGAAGTAGGTGTAGCAGTAGGAGTTGGATTCGAAGTAGTAGTAGCAGTAGTAGTTTGAGTAGTAGTAGTAGTAGTGGTAGTAGTAGAAGTCGAAGTAGGAATAGTAGTAGTAGTAGAAGTAGTAGTAGTAGTAGTTGAAGTACTAGTAGTAGTTGGTTGTAGCAGTAGCAGTATTAGTAGTAGTGGTAGTAGTAGTAGGCAGAGTTGTAGTTGGAGTAGGGGTAGTAGTAGTTGGAGTAGTAGTAGCAGTACGACTTGGATTCGGAGTAGTAGTAGTAGTAATAGTAGTAGTAGTAGTAGTAGTAGTAGTAGTAGTAGTAGTAGTAGTAGTAGTAGTAGTAGTAGTAGTAGTTAGTAGTAGTAGTCGTAGTAACAGTAGTACTAGTAGTAGCAGCAGTAGTAGTAGAAATAGCAGTGGTAGTAGGTAGTAATTGAAGTAGTAGTGGTAGTAGCTGCTACTGTAGAAGCAGTAGTAGTAGCATGAGAAGTAGTATTAGTCATAGTAGAAACAGCAGTAGTGGTAGTAGTAGCAGTAGTTGTTGCAATAGTAGCAACAGTGGTGGCTGTACTAGTAGTTGTAGCAATTGCATTAGTAGTAGTAGTTGAAGTAGTAAATAGTAGCAATAGTAGTAATAATAAAAGCAGTACGAGTAGTCACAATAGTTGTATTAATCAGTTAGTAGTTTTAGTGGTAGTAGCAGTAGTAGGAGTAGATGAAGTAGTAGCAGTAGAAGTAGTAGTGGTAGTAGCAATAGTAGTAGCAATAATAGTAGGAGTTAGAGTAGTACTAGCAACACAATAGTAGTAGTAGTAGTAGTAGAAATAGTAGTAGTAGTAGTAGTAGAAGTATCCGCAATAGTAGTATTAGTACTAGTAGCAATAATAGTAGTATTAGTAGTAGTTGTAGTAGTTGCAGTAATAGTAGAAGTTGCAGCAGCACTCGTAGTCGAGGTAGTTGTCGCATCATTTGTCATAGAAGTAGCAGTTGCAATAATAGTTATAGAGGTACAAGCAACGTTAGTGACAGCAGTAGTACTAGAAGAAGTAGAATTAGTAGCAGTAGTGGTAGAAATAGTAGTAATAGTAGTATTAGTTGTTGTAGTTGTAGTAGCAGTAGTTGAAATAATAGTAGTAGTATTAATTATAGTAGTAGTAATCATAGTAATAGTATTAGTAATAGTAGTAGTTTTGGTAGGTGTATTACGAGTAGCAGCAGCACAAGTAGTAGCAGTAGTAGTTGTTATTGTTGTAATACTAGTAGTACTACTAGTAGTAGCCGCAAAAGTAGTATCTGTAGTAGTAGCAGTAGAAGTAGTAGCAATAGTAGTAACAGTAGTAGTAGTACTATTGCAACAAGTGCAGCTGCAACTACTTCTACTGCTACGAGAGCTGCTACCACTTCCACTACTACAACAACAGCTACCGCTACTTCTATAATTGCCAATACTACTACTAATGTTACTACTACTACTGCTATTACTACAACTACTACTATTACTACAACCGCTAGTACAACAACTACCGCTGCTGCTACTACAACTGCTACTTTTATTACTCTGTTACTCCTACTTGTACTGCTGCTACAACTTCCACAGCTACTACTTCTGCTATAGCTACAACTGCTTCTACAACTGTTACAACAATAGCTACTACTAAATATACGACTACTACTGTTACTGCTGCTACGGCTGTTACTATTACTACCACCACAACAACTGCTACTGCAGCTACTACTACCACTACTGCTACTACTACTATGCCTCCACCTACTACCACAACAACTACTACTATTACAACAACTACTATGACTACTACTTCTACAACAACTATTACAACTACTGCTTCCATAACTGCACATACTATTTCTACTACTATCGCTAATACTACTACTGGTACTATTACTTCACTTCTTCTACAACAACTACTACTAATACCACTACTTCTCCTACAACTGCTACTATTACTACAAATACTACTACTATTGCTACTGCTACCACTAGTAAAACTTCTCCTACTATTACCACTACTACTCTTGATACTGCTACGACAACTATTATGGCCACTGCTACTACTTCAACTACTACTACTGCTACTACTACTACTACTACTTCTACTAGTACGACTGCTAGGACTACCACTACTCCGACAGCTACTTCTACTACTCCTACGACTACTACAACTACGGCTACTACTTCTACTACTACAACTATTGCTGCTGCTACTACTCAAATATTACTATTACTACTGCTAATATTACTACTACTACTACTGCTACTACTACTACTGCTGCTAATATTACTACTACTACTACTGCTATTTTACTACTATTTCTACTACTACTAGTAGTACTACTAATATTACAACTACAACTGCTGCTAATATTATTACTATAACAGATGTTAATATTACTACTACTACTATTGCTAATATTACTACTACTAATAATAATAATTATATTACTGCTAGTATTGCTAATATTACTACTACTGCTGCTAATATTACTACTACAACAGCTAATATTACTACTACTAATAATAATTATTATATTACTGCTAGTATTGTTAATATTACTACCACTACTACTAATATTACTACTACAACAGCTAATATTACTACTATAACTACTAATACTACTACTATTACTACTGCTATATTACTACTACTACTACTACTACTACTGCTAGTACTACTACTACTACAACTACTACTAATATTACTATTACTACTACTACTACTATTATTAATATTATTATTAGTACTACTACTACTACTACTACTACTACTACTACTTCTTCTGCTAATATTACTACTACAACTACTGTTACTGCTGCTCCTACTAGTACAACTGCTCTTACTACAACTACTATAACTACCATTAATACTACGATTACTAATACTACTGCTACCATGACAACTACTGCTATTGCTGCTCCTACTGCTACTACTAATTCTATGGCTAATAATACTGCTACTACTACTACTACAACTACTACAACCACTACTGCTACTACTACTACTTCTCCTTCTACTACCACCACTGTAACTACTACTTCAGCTACTTCAGCTACTATTACAATTACTGCTGCTGCTACTGCTACTGCTGCTACTGCTACTGCTACTGATACAACTATGACTACTATTACTATTACTACTACTACCACCACCACCACCACCACCATCACCACCACCACTACAATTATTACTACTACTGCTACTACGATTGCTACTATTACTTCTACTATTGCTATTGCTACAATGACTACTGCTTCTGCTACCACTACTGCTACTACTTCTACTACAACAGCTACTATTACTATACTACTATTACTATTATTGTTGTCGCTACCATTACTACTAATATCAAAATTACTGTTACTACTGCTCTTACTATTGCTACTACAACTACTACTTTTACTACGACCACAACCACAACTTCTACAACTACTGCGATAGCTACTACAACAACAACTACTACTCAAAATACTACTACAGCTGCAACTACCACTCAAAATACTACTACTTCTGTTATTACTATTACTACTACTACTACTGTTACGACTACTGCTCCTACAACCACTTCCCCTACTACTACAACCTCTGCAACGACTACAACTTCTACCATTAATAGCAATACTACTACTACTGCTGCTGCTACTGCTTCAGCTACTACTACTGCTACTACTATTACTACTGTAACTTCTACTTCTACTGCTGCTGCTACTACTACTACTACTAATGCTACTACTACTGCAACTACTACTATTGCTACTATTATAGCTACTGAGGATACTAATACTACTACTATCACAACTACTACTTCTCCTTCTATTATTGCTAGTACTACTACTACTGCTGCAACTACTACTACTACTTCTACTACTACTGCTGCTACAGTTGCTACTACTACTACTAATACTACCACAATTCCGACTACTACTACTCCTACTACTAATCCTACTCCAGCTCCTACTATGACTACTAATACTATCACAACAAGTACTACTTCTACTACTACTACCTCTACTACTACTATTGCGACTACTCCTGCCACTACTACTGCTTCTACAACTACTCCTACGACTAATACTACTACAACTACTACCACAACTACTACTCCTATAGCTGCTATTGTTACTACTACTACTACGACTACAACTACTACAACAACAACAACAACAACAATAACAACAACAACAACAACAACTACTGCTACTACTACTACGACTACTACAACTGCTACTACAATAACTACTACTACTACTAGTGTTGTTGCTGCAGCTACTTCTATAATTGCTGTTGCTACTACTACTACTACCACCATCACCACCACCACCACCACTACTACTACTACTACTCCTCCTACAAGTACTACTACTAATACTACAACTCCTAAAGTAGTAGTGCTACTACTGCTACTACTACTATTACGACTACTGCTGCTACTCTAGCTCCTACTACTACTACTACTACAACTAGGACTCCTACTACTACTACAATAACTACTACTATTATCATTACTACTCCTACTCCTACTCCTACTAGTACTTCAATTAATACTACTACTACTACTACAACAACAACAACTGCTGCTGTTGTTGCTGCTGCTGCTACTAGCATTACTACTACTATTGCTACTGCCACCACTACTCCTCCTACTTCTACTACTGCTACTACTACTATTGGTTCTACTACTACTTCTACCATTACTACTGCCACAACTTTTGCTACAACAACTACGACAACCACTACTGCTCGTACTACAACTAATACTACTACTACTATAACTACTTTACTACTACTTCTACTACTGAGACTACAACTACTTCTACAGCTGTTACGACTACTACTGCTACTACTGCTATTATTATTACTACTACTGCTACTACTACTATTGCCACTGCTACAACTACTACTATCACTACTACTACGGCTACTACTCCTACTAGCCATATTATAACAACCACTACTACTACAACTATTGCTACTGCCGCTACTACTGCTTCTACTGCTACTACTACTACTGTTGTTACTACTACTACTACTACTACAACTACTTATGTTTCAACTAATATTAATACTTCTACTTTGGTTACTGCTGATTCTACTACAGCTAATGCTACTGCTATTGCGGCTGCTAATACTACTACAACTACAACTACCACTTCTAATACTACTACCGCTATTACTACTACTATTGCGGCTACAACAACAACTACTACTTCTCCTACTTCTATTGCCACAATTGCTACAACAACTACTACTACTACCACTATTCCAACTACTATAACAACAACAACTACTACTTCTAATACTACTACTACTGCCACTACTACTACTTCGACTATATCTACTGCTACTACTACTACTACAACTACTACTACCACTACTCGAACTCCTACTACCACTACTACTACTACTTATAATACCACAACAACAACAACAACAACAATAACTACTACTACTACTACTATTGCTACTACTACTACTACTGCTACTATTGCTACTACTACAACTACTGCTACTATTACTACTACTAGAACTACAACAACAACAACAACAATAACAACAACACCACCACCACCAACAACAACAACAACAACAACTACTACTACTAATATTGCTATTACTACTACTACTACTATTACAATAACTACTACTCTGCTACTGCTACTCCAACTACTACAACAACTACTATTACTAGAACGACTACACTTGCTACTACTGTGTTAGCTAATGCAACTACCACTAGAACTCCTACTGTTCTTGCTGCTACTCCTACTAGTACTACTCCTACTACTGCTATTACAACAAGTACTACTCCTTCTAATGCTGCTAATGCTACTACTAGAACTACTACAACCACTACAACTACAACAGCCGCTACAATTGCTAGTACAACTACTGCTACTACTACTACTACACTGTTGTTACTATTACTACAGCTATTATAACTACTGCTATTGCTAATGCTACTACTTCTACTACTACTACTACACTGACTACTGCTCCTACTCCTACTCCTATTGCTGCTCCTAATACTAGTACGGCTACTAATTCCAATTATACTCCTGCTGCTGCTGTGATGCTATTGCCGCTACTCTTGCTACTACTACAACTACAACTAGTACTTATTCTACAACAATAACAACAACTACTAGTACTAGTACTCCTAAAGTTGCTACTGTTGCTACTCCTACAACTACTACAACCACAACTACTACAACTATTACGACTTCTTCAACAAATACTACTTCCACGATTACCATTACTACTACTTGTTCTACAACTTCTACCACTACAACTACTACTACTACTATTACTACAACTATTAGTACTACTACTACTACTCCTACTCCTACCCCTACAACTACTCCGATTACTATGACTACTACCACTAGAAATCCTGCTACTACTTCTACAGCTACTGCTACTACTGCTGTTGTAGCTATTACTGCTACTACTACTCTGAGTACTACTACTACTACGGTGACAACTACTGCAACTACTACTACAAGTACGATAACTATTGCTACTTTTATGGGAACTATTACAACTAATACAACTATTGCTGCTACACTACTACTACTTCTAATACAATTACTTCTACTACTACTACTAATACTGCTTCTACTACTACCACTAGTCCTAGTACAACAACTACTACTACTATCAATTCTACTACCGCTACGACTACTGCTACTACTACTATTTCTCCCCCTACTACTACTCCTCCTACAACTATTTAAGCTACTGCTCCAACTACTACTACTACTACAACAAATACTACCACTACTACTGCTACTACTACTCCTATACTAGTACTAATTCTACTTCTGCTACTACTTCTACTACTACTAGTACTACTACTACTACTACTATTACCACTACCAATACTGCTATTGCCACTACTACTATTACTACTACTAGTACTCCTGCTGCTGCTACTACTACGAATAGTACTGCTATTGCTACTGCTACTCCTATTGCCACTACTACTACTACTACTGCTACTGCTACTGCTACTATTACTTCTTCTACAACTAATACTACTACTACTAGTACTATCACTTCTTCTACAACTAATACTACTGCTACAACTACTACTACTTCTGCTAGTACAACTACTTTGACTACTACTACTACAACTCCTACTACAACTTCTACTCCAACTACTACTGCTACCGCTTCTACAACTACTACTATTGCTACTACTACTACTACTACTACTCCTCCTAACACTCCTACTACTACTACTACTTCTACTCCTACTACTACTATTTCTACCACTGCTTCGACTACTACTACAACAACAACTACAACTACTAGTACTACTAGTACTACGACTACTACTACCACTACTATTTCTACTACTACTACTACTACTACAACTACTACTACTTCTGCTACTACCAATATAACAACTACTACTCATACTACTGCTGCTACTCCTACTATTAAAACTACAACTATTTCTACAACTAGGACACCTTCCACTACTGCTACTACTGGCAGTGATACTATAACTACTATTACTACTACCACTACTACTACTCCCACTACTACCACATCAACTACTACTCCTACTACTTCTCCAACTCCTCCTACTACAAATACTGCCACTACTATGATTGCTAATATTTCTTCCATAGCAATAATAATAACAACTACTATTACTAGAACTCCTGCTACTGCTGCTGCTACTTCTACTACTACCACTATTGCTACTACTACTACAACTACGACTACTCCTTCTAATGCTGCTACACTTATTACTACAACTACTACTACAATTACAAGTACTACACCTGCTACTACAACTACTAGAACTACTACTACAACTACTGCTACTGCTGCTACTACTACTACTACAACTGCCACTATTACTACTACTACTACGACTATGACTTCTACTCCTACTACCATTATTACTACATATAATACAACTATTGCTACCACTACTACTAATAGTACTACTACTATTACTACTACTTCTACCACTATTACTACTACCATAACTACTTCTACGAAAATTACTACTACTGCAGCTGCTGCTACTAAACCTCCTCCTCCTAATACTACTACTACAACAACAACAATAACTACTACTGCTATCTCTACTACTGCTACTACAACTAATATCGCTACCACTTCTGCTACTACTTCTTCTATGACAACAACTACTAGCACTATTACTACTACTACTACTACTACTACTACTACTACTACTACTACTACTACTACTACTACTACTACTACTACTACTACTACTACTACTACTACTACTTCTACTACTGCTACTACTACTACTACTACCACCACCATCACCAGTACTATCCCTAAGACTCCATCTACAACTGTCAATATTACTACTACTCCTACCACTACTACAATTATCACTACTACTAGTATTATTACTACTACTACTATAAATACTAATAATACAACAACTACTACTACCACAATAACTACTACTATAGCTACTACTATTACTGGTGCTATTACTACTACTACTGTTGCTACTGCTATTACAATTTCTGCTACTGCTACTACTCTTGCTACTCTTACGGCTACTCCTATTGCTACTCCTACTACAACTACTATTACTACTGCTACTACAACTACTTCTACTGCTACTCCAACTATTATCGCAACACATATGACTACTACTCTTTCTACTACTACTACTGCAGTTACTACTGCTGCTCCTACTTCTACTATGACTACTATTACCTCTACTACTACCACTAGTACTAGTACTACCAGTACAACTACTACTCTAGCTACTAGTGCTACTACTACTACAACTATTATTTCTAGTACTGCTGCTCCTAATGCTCATACTATAACTTCTACTATTACTACTATTACTACTACTATTACTACTACTATTACTATTACTACGATTATTACCACTACTACTACTGCTGCTACCACATCTAATACAACTAATATTACTACTACTACAACTATTGCCACTACTATTTCCACTACTACTATGGCTCCAACTACTACCATGACTACTACTACTACTACTACTTGTACTACTACTACGTCTACTACTACTACTATAACGACTACTCCTACCGCTACTACTACTACTACTACTGCAGCTACTTCGACTACTTCTACTACTAATACTACTATTTCTACACAACTCCTTCAAGTAGTCTTATTCCAACTCCTCCTCTTACCAGTACCCTGACAACTACAACTACTACTACAACTACTATGATAGTTGTGACTACTTCTACTACCGCTACTAATACTACAATTATTATTGTTACTCCTAATACTATTACTACTCCCATTACTTCTAATACAAATACTGCTACTACCTCAAAAACTACTACTATGACTACTACATTTGCTATAGGTGCAACAACTACTACTACAAGTACAACTTCTGCTACTCATATTCCCACTCCTACTACTGAAACTGCTACTCCTGGTACTACTACTACTATCACTACTACAGCTACTATGAGTCCTACAACTACTCCTACTCCTACTCCTACTCCTACTACTGCTACTACTACAACAACTACGAGTACTACTCCTACTCCTCCCCTGCTAGTACTATTGCTACTCCTACTACTACTACTACTAATACTACTTCATCTACAACTACTACTAGCATGACTACTACTACTAATACTACCAATACAACTATTACTAGTACTACTATTACAACTACTACTGCTACTTCTACTACTATAATTACTACTTCTATTACTATTACAACTAGTACTACTACTACAATAACTAATACTACTATTACTACTACCACTACTATTGCTGCTACTACTATGATTACTACTACTATTACTATTACTACTATTACAGCTACTACTGCTGCCTCTACTACTACTATTACTATTACTACTACTATTACTACCACTTCTGCTACTACTACAAGGACTTCTACTTTTATTACTACTAGTACTGCAATGATCGCTGCTGCTACTACAACTTCTACTATTACTTCCAATACTACTATTGCAGCTACTATTACTACTACTGTGGCTACTGCTACAACAACAACAACTAATGCTGCTGCCACTGTTGCTCTTGCTACTACTACTCCTCCTCCTGCTCCAACTACTACTACTACTTCAACTTCTACTACTACTATTACTATCAATACTGCAACTACTTATACAACTCCTACAGCTACTACTGCTGTGACTACTGCTACATCTACTGCTATTACCACAATTATGGCTACTACTGCTACTGCTAGTACCACTACTACTACTACTACTACCACTACTTCTACTATTACTGCTACTACTACTTCTAGTACGACTAGTACTACTGCTGCTACTTCTACTACTACTACTGCTGCTTCCACTACTACTATTACTACTACTGGTAGTACTTCTACTACCTTCACCACCACCACCACCACCACCACTACTACTACTGCAACTGTTATTACTGCTAGTACTGCTACTACTAGTACTGCTGCTATTGCTACTACTCTTACTACTACTGCTACCACAACTTTTACCACTACAACAAGTACTACCGCTACTTCTACAACTGCTACTATGGCCACTACAACTACTATTAATACTACTAATCCTACTACTACAAGGACTATTACTAATACTACTACTACTACTAATACTACAGCTACTATTACTGCTATTACTACTACTTCTGCTACTCCTACTCCTACTAATACAACCACTACTACAATAATAGCCACTATATTATTACTACTACTACTACTATTACCGCTACTATAGCTATTACTACAACTGCTCCTACGCCTGCTATGACTACTACCACTGCTACTACTCTGACAACTACCACTCCTAATACTACAATACTCATATTCGTAGTAGTACTACTACTAGTACTCCTACCACTACTACTACTCTAACTCATACTACTACTCCTAGTCAAACTCCTACTACTACTACTATGACTACTACAACAACAACTACTACTATTTTTGCAACAACTACTATTATTACTTGTATAATTACTACCACTACTATTACTACTGCTACTACTTTTGCTACTACTACTGCTGCTACTACTACTACTATTACTACTGTTACTAGTATAATTACTGCCATTACTATTACCACTACAACAATTACTACTCCTATCACAGCTATTACTACTACTTCTACTCCTACTCCAAATCCTGCTCCTACAACTACTACTCGAACTCCTACTACTGCTACTGCGAATCTGACTCCTACTAGTACTACTACTATTTCTATGACTACTACTGCTACTATTACTTTTGCTGTAACTACTACTACTATTATTGCTGCTTCCGCTTTTGCTATAGCTATTGCAACTAGAACAAATAATGCTACTACTACTACTGCTAATACTATTTCTATTACAACAACAACTACTGCTGCTACTACTACTACTCCAACTCCGACTTCTGCTACTACTACTACTCCTCTTGCTACAACTTCTACAACTATTTCTACTACTACAACTACACTTACTCCAAGTCCTACTGCTACTTTTAATCAAACTACTACCACTAATGCTCCTACAACTACTACCCCTACTACTACTAATCCTACTCTGACTTCTCCTCCTACTCGTACTGCTCCTCCTCCTACTACTACAACTACTATTGCTGTTGTTACTATGACTACTACTGCAGCTACTGCTGCTGCTACTCCTACTACTACTACGACAACTATTGCCTCTACTACTACTACTACAACAACAACAACAACAATAATAACAACAACAACTACTACTAGTACCATTCCTACTACCTACTACTACTATCATGATAACTATTATGACTACAACTACTACTACTACTGCTACTATAACCCTTACTACCATGGCTACTACTACTACTACTCCTCCTACTACTACTATTATGACTACTACTGCAACAACAACAACAACAACTACTACTACTACCACCACCACCACCACCACCATTCCTACAACCTACTACTACTTCCATTGCTATTACTACTACTACCACGATAACTATTAATACTACAACTACTGCTACTACTACTACTACAACCCTTACTACCATGGCTACTATTACTACTATTACTCCTGCTACTACTATTGCAACTACTACTACTACTACAACAACAACAACTACTACTACTACTACTACAACTACTACAACAACAACAACTACTACTACTACTACTATTATTATTGTTGTTGCTACTACTACTACTACTCATAACACTCCTACTCCTACTACTTCTACTACCACTAGTACTACTACTCCAAATAATCCTACTACTATAACTACTACTACAATTACCACGACTTCTTCTTCTACTACTAATAATACTACTACTATAATTACAACTACAATAACTACTACTACTACCACAACCACTTCTACCACTAATACTATAACTATTACTGCTACAACTACTCCTACTACTACTACTCCTTTTAATACCTTTCTTACTAAACAATAACAACAACAACTACTACTACTACTACTACTACTACTATGACAATAACTGCTACTACTACTACAACAACAACAACAACTACTACTACTACTACTACTGTGACTCTAACTACTACTACTCCTATTGCTGTTGCTGCTGCTACTACTACCACCACCACCACTACTACTATTGCTACTGATGCAGCTTCTGCTGCTGCTGTGGCTACTGCTAGTACTCCTACTACTACTACGACTGCTACTACTGCTACCGTTACTACTACTACTACTGCTGCTGCTACAACTGCTACACGACTACTACATCTACTACTGTAGGTACTACTACTACGCCTTCAACTAATACTATTACTACTACTACTACTATAGGTACTACTTCTACTATAACTTCTATTGCTACTTAGCTACTACATCAACCACTACTAATACTACTACTATTGTTGTTACTACTACTGTCCCTGCTACAAGTACTATTGTTGCTACTGCTGCTACTGCTACCACTACTACTACTAATATTACTACTACTAATACTACTACTAATAACAGTAGTAGTAATAGATGTAGTAGCAGTAGTAGTAGCTAGAATATATAGAGTGGCAGTAATAGTAGTAGCAGTAGTTGCAAAAGTAGTACTTGTAGTAGTAGCTATTACTATTGTGGTATTAGTAGTAGTAGTAGTAGTTGTTGTTGTTGTTGTTGTTGTTGTTGTAATTATAGTCAAAGTAGTAGTAGTTATTACTATCATAGAAGGAGTAGGAGTTGTAGTAGGCATAGTAGTGGTAGTAGTAGTACTAGTAGTAGCCGTAGTAGTAGTAGTAGTAGGAGTAGTAGAAGTAGCCGTCAGAGTAGTAGTTGTCCTAGCAGTTGTACTAGTAGAAGTAGCAGTAGTAGCAGTAGTAGTAGTAGTTGAAGTAGTAGCGGTATCCATAGTAGTAGTCATAGCAGTATCAAGAGTAGTAGTGGTAATAGTAGGAGAAGTCTTAGTAGTTGTAGTAGTAGCAGTAGTAGTATTATTTGTAGTAATAGTAGCATTTGTAGGAGAAGTAGTGGTATTAGTAGTAGTATTTATAGGAGAAGTAGTGGTATTAGTAGCAGTAATTGTAGAAGAAGTGAAGTAATAGTAGTAGAAATAGTAGTTGCAGTAGTAGAAGCAGTAGTTGTAGTAGTTGTGGTACAAGTAGTTGTCGTTGTTGTTATTGTAGCCGTAGTAGTTGTTGTGGTAGTAGGTAGAGGCATAGTATTATTAGTAGCAGTTGTTGCTGTAGCATCAGTAGTAGTAGTAGTGGTAGTAGTAGTAGCAGTAGTAGTAGAAGTGGTAGCTATAGCAATAGCAACAATAGCAGTTGTGGTAGTAGTAGTAGGAGTTGTAGTAGGAGTAGTAGCTATAGTAGTAGTAGTAGATGTTGTCGAAGTAGTAGTAGGATAAGTTTTAGTAGTTGTAGTAGTAGCTGCAGTAGTACTAGTCATAGTAGTAATCGTAGTAGTAGCTGTAATAAGAGTAGTAGCAACAGTAGTAGTATAAGCTATAATAGCCATTTCTATAGTAGTAGTCATAGTAGTAGTAATATTTATAGTAGTGTTAGTAGTAGTTGTTGTAGTACTAGTCGTAGTAGTGGTAGTAGCAGCAATAACAGAAGTTGTAGTAGTAGGTGGAGGAGTTTAGTAGTAGTAGTTATTGTTGTAGTGTAGTAAGTGTTGCAGTAGTAGTAGTTGTAGTAGTGACAGTAGGAGCATGAGTAGTAGTTTTAGTAGTTGTAGTAGAAGTTGTAGTAGTAGCAGCAGTAGTTATAGTAGTAGTTATAGTAGCAGTAGAGGTAGTATCAATAGCAGTAGGAGTAGTAATAGTTGCGGTACTGGTGGTGGTAGTAGTAGAAGAAGAAGTAGTAGTAGTAGTACTAGTAGTTGTGGTAGTGGTGGTAGTAGTAGTAGAAGAAATAGTAGTAGTAGTAGTACTTGTAGTTGTTGTTGAAGCAGTCATAGTAGTAGTACTAGAGTTGTTGTAGTATTAGCAGTAGAGTAGTTAGTTTTTAGCGGTAGCAGTAGTGAGTTGTTGTATTTGTAGTTGTAGTAGTAGTGGTTCGGTAGTAGTAGCAACCCTGTCGTAGTTAGTAGTAGTGGCCGTAGTAGGTGTAGGTACTAGTAGTACCCGGTAGTTGTAGTGGTACTGTTCGTGGTCAGCACTGAGTAGTCATCGTTGTAAGAGTAGCGGCTATGGCCGTACGTACGCTGTTG
Source organism: Trichopus zeylanicus subsp. travancoricus (assembly GCA_005019695.1). Lineage (NCBI taxonomy): Eukaryota > Viridiplantae > Streptophyta > Magnoliopsida > Dioscoreales > Dioscoreaceae > Trichopus > Trichopus zeylanicus. The sequence continues at coordinate 36,579 of RXID01002129.1, read as the reverse complement.
TCGCAAAAAAGTCCGGTAGTAGCCGTAGCACTCTTACTAGTAGTCGTTGTCAGTAGCAGTCGAGTATCGCCTAAGCCGTAGGATTACTGCGAGTCGTACTAGTAACCTTGCAACAACGCAATTGTCGAGCACTTAGTAGTCTTAGCAGTAGTCTGTAGCAAGAGTGCGTCGCGGTTGTTAGTTGTAATCATATTTAGTTATTAGTAGTAGCTGTCGGAGTTGCGGGTAGCATTAAGGAGTAGTAGCAGTAGTCGTTGTTGTTAGTTGGTAAGTGTACTTGTAGCACGTAGTGAAGCGCCGTTAGTCATAGTAGTAAGAGTATGTAGTAAGAGTAGTAGTAGTAGTATTCGTAAGAGTCGTACATAGGGGAGTAGTAGTAATCGTAGCCAGCGCACGCAGTAGGTTAGTCGTAGTAGTTTTTTGAAGTAGGTGTGAAGTGTAGTAGGAATAGTATAGCAGTTTAGTAGTACTACTCGTACGTTCGGTAGTCAGTAGTAAAGTAGTCGTAGGAGCAGCAATAGTAGTAGGAGTAGACAGTAGTAGTAGCAGTAACATAGTAGTAGTAATTGTAGTAGTAGTGGTAGTTGTAGTAGCAGGAGTAGCAGTAGTAGTAGCAGCAATAGCAATAGCAGTTGCAGTAGTACTCGACATAGTAGTAGTAGTAGTAGTAATTGTAGTCATAGTAGTAGTAATATGAGTAGTAGCAGGAGTAATAGTTGCAGTTAAAGTATTTGTAGTAGTAGTTGTAGTAGTAGTAGCAGAAGTAGTGGTAATAGTAGTAGTAGTAGTACTAGTAGTTGTAGCAATAGTAGTGCTAGTAGTAGTAGTTGTTGTAACAATAGTAGAAGTAGTAGTAGTAGTAGCCGTAGTAGTCATCGTTGCAGTAGCCGCAACACCAGCTGCAGCAGCAATAGGAGCAGTAATAGTAGTAGTATTAGCACTAGTAGTAGTAGTAGCACTCAAAGTAATAGTATGAGTGGTAGTAGTAATTGTGGTGGTGGTAGTAGTAGTAGCAGCAGCAGTAGTAGTAGTGGTAGTAGTAGCAGCAGTAGTAGTAGTGGTAGTAGTAGCAGTAGTTAATAGGTTGAGGAGTAGTAGTAGTAGTAGCAGAAGTAGCAGTAGTATTGGTAGTAGTAGTAGCAGTAGTTGTAGTAGTAGTAGTAGTAGTAGTAGTATTAGGAGTTTGAGTAGAAATAGTTGAAGTAGTAGTTGTTGTTGTTGTTGTTGTTGTTGTAGTAGTAGCAGTAGATGGAGTAGGAGTAGTAGTAGTTGTTGTAGGCGTAGGAGTAGTAGTAATAGCAGCAGCAGCAGTAGCAGTAGTAGTAGTGACTAGACTGGCAGTTGTTGGATTAGGGGAAGTAGTGGCAGTAGGAGTTGCAGTAGTAATGGTAGTTGAAGTAGGAGTAGTAGTAGGAGTAGAAGTAGTAGTAGTAGGATTAGGATCTGGAATAGTTGCAGCAGTAAAGTAGTAATAGTAGTAGGTGTTGTTGTTGTTGTAGGAGGAGTAGTAGTAGCAATGGTACTAGAAGTAGAAGTAGTAGTAGCAGCAGCAGCAGTAATAGTAGTAGTAATAGTAGTAGTAGTAGTAGTCGTGGTGGTAGTAATCAAAGTAGTAGTCGTAGTAGTAGTGATAGGAGTGGCAGTAGTTGTAGCAGCAGTTGTAGCATTAGTTGGAGTAGTAGTAGTGGTAGCAGTAGTAGTTGTAGTAATAGTTGTTGATGTAGTAGTTGTAATAGTAGTAGTAGTAGTACTAGCAGTATCAGTAGGAGTTGTAGTCGTAGAAGCAGTAGCAGCAATAGTATTAAGAGTACTAGTAGGTGTAGTAGTTGTAGTAGCAGTAGCAGTAGCAACAAGAGTAGTTGTAGTTGTGGTAGTAGTAGTAGTAGTGGTAGTAGTAATAGTAATATTAGTAGTAGTAGTCGTAGTAGTTGTAGTAGTAGTAGGAGTCGGAGTAGTAGTAGTAGTAGTAGGTGTAATAGTTGTAGGAGTAGTAGTAGTAGCAGTAGCAGTAGCAGTAGGAGTCGTAGTTGTTGTAGTAGTTGTAGTAGTAGTAATAGTAATAGTACTAATAGTAGTAATAGGAGTGGTAGTAGTAGCAGTAGAAGTAGCAGTAGTCGTAGAAGTAGTTATCATTGTGTTTGGATTAGTAGTAGAAGTAGTAGTTGAAGCAATAGAGTAGTACTAGTATTCATATCAGTAGTAGCAGCGATAGTGGTAGAAGTAGCAGGACTACTTCCACGGCTACAGCTGCTATTGCTATTACTACTACTGCAACAATTGCTACAGTCGATACTACCACTACTATTACTTCTACAACTGCTACTACTGCTACTACTGCTACTACTACTACAATTACTGCCACAACTGCTACTGTTGATTATACAGCTATTGCTACTACTGCTGCTACTACAATTATTAATACTAGTGATACTACTACAAATTTTACTACTACTACTACTACTACATCTCCTACAACAAGAACAAGAACAACAACTACATCTCCTCCAACTATTATTGTTGTTACAGCGACTATTGCTACAACTATTGCTACTCCTCCTACAACTACTACTATTCCTCCCATTGCTATAACTACTACTACCACAGCCACTACTACTATTGCCACTAATGCTACTGCCATTACTACTACTACTATTGTTACTGCTATTGTACTACTTCTTATACTACTACTACTACTAGTACTAGAAATACTGCTATTACTATTATAGTTACTGCTGTCGCTACTACATATCCTACTACTAATACTTCTCCTATTATTACTACTTCTCCTGTTACTACCACCACCACTTTTAATAGTAATAATAATAATAATAATAATAATAATACTAGTACAACTACAACAACTACTAATACTAATAGTTCACTCACTTCCACTGCTGCTACTACTATTATTACTATTATTTCTACTACTACTCCAACTACTACTACTACCCCTAACACTCCTACTCCTGCTGCTACTGCTATTACAATTATTACTTTAGCTACTACAACATCTACTAGTACTACTGCTGTACCTACTACTTCTATTACGACTACTATTTCTACTACTGCAACTACTACTACGACTGCTACTACTAATACTACTACTGCTGCTATAAGTGCTACTACCACTAATATTACTATTTCTACTCCTACTACTACTACGACTACAAATATTCCTACAACTACGACTACTACTTCTACTTCAATTCCAACAACTACTCTTACTACTGCCACTACCACCACTACTACTACTACTACGAGTACTTCTATTCCAACTACTACTACAACTAGTACTTCTACTACTATTCCTACTACAACTCCTACAACTACAACCACTACTCATACAACTATTACTACTATTACAACAACAACTGCTGCTGCTACCACTACTCCAATAACTAAACACCTACTACTATTCCTATTATTACAGCTACAACTATTACTACTACTAATCCAACTCCTACTTGTGATCCTACTACTACCACTACTACTGCTACTACTCATGCTCCTACTCCTACTACAACTGCTGCAACTTCAACTCCTTCTACTACTGCTACAACAGAAACTGCTATTACTACGAATACTACTACTGCAACTTCTACTACTACTTTTATTGCTACTCTTGCTACTACTATTACTACTACTACCACCACTACTACTTCTGCTGCTACTACTACTACTACTACTACCACTACAACTATTGCTACTTGTACAACTACTACAACTGCTACTTCTTCTACTAGTACAACTACTGCAGCAGCCGCTGCTACTACTGCTACCGCGAATACTATTGCTACTACTACTACTCCAATTACTACTTTTCCTACTATTACTATGACTACTGCTACTACTACTACTACTACTAGTACAACAACTACTACTATTACTACTATTACAACTACTACTATTGCAGCTACTACTTCTACTACGACTTCTACTTCTACTACAAACACTACTACTAATAGTAGTACTACTACCACTACTACTACTTCTAATGCTACTACTACTACTAATGCGACTACTACTACTATTGTTGCTGCTGCTACTATAGCGACTATTACAACAGCTTGTACGACTGCTACTACTCCTATTGCCACAACTATTCCTGCTACTACTATTGTTTCTACAACTACTACCACCACCACTACTACTACAGCTACTACTCCAGCAGATACTAAAACGAATATTACTACTACTACTATTGCTACTATTGCGACTGCTACCACAAATACTACTACTGCTGTTGCTAATACTACTAATACGACTGGAACTAGCACTACCACATTGCTGCTGCTGTTGCACCTGTAGCTCAGAATAATACTACTACTAATTTTACTGCTACTACTACTGCAACTACTATTACTGCTAGTACTACTACGACTACTTCTGTAGTCCTACAAGCACTACTGCTACTACTTCTGCTACTACTATTGCCACTACTACTACTACTATAACAAATACTACTAGTACAATAGAAACAACAACTACTGCTACAACTACTACAACTGCTACAACTACTAGTCTTAGTACTGCTACTTGTACTACTGCTTCAACTTCTACTGCTACTACTACTACTATTACTTCAACTGCAACTGCTACTACTGCTGCAACTACTAGTGCTACCGCTACTACTCTTGCAACTACTATTGCTACTACTACTGCCAATACCACTACTACAGCTATTGCTACTGCTACTGTTGCCACTACTACTACTCCTACTAATATTATTGTGGCTACCACTAGTATTACTATTAAGACTACCACTACTACTACTTCAACTACTTCTGCAACTACAATTACAATAGCTACTACTACTACTTCTGCTACAACTATTAGTAATACTAGTACAACTACTACTACTACCACTACTACCACAACTACTGCAACAACTATTGTTACCACAAGTACAATTGCTACTATTGCTGCAACTGCTCTTACTACTGCTACTAAAGTTATTACTACTATTATTACTACTACTAACGCTATTACTGCTCATGCTATTACTACTACAGCTACTACTACTCCAACTACTACTACTACTATTATTACTGCTACTGCTGCTACTGTCTCGGTCGTTGCACCTAATGCCACTCCAACAACTACAACTACTTCTTCTAGTACTACCACTACTACTGCTACTGTTGCTGCTATAACATCTACTACTCCCACTACTACTACTACTACTACTGCTACTACTAGAACCACTATTACTACTCCTATTACTACTACTACTCCTATTATGACTACTACTACTATTACTGCTACTATAATTACTAATGCTACAACCACTACTACTGCTGCAACTACTACTACTATACTACTAGTGCAACTAGTGCACCAACATCTACTATTACTACTGCTACTACTGCTGCTACTTCGTTTCCAACACGTGATGCTACTCCTACTACTACTACAACACTTTTGCTATTACTACTACTTCTACTCCTACAGTACTACCTGCGACGGCATCTACTACTACGACACTGACTGGGACTACTGTTGTTGCTGCTAACTGCTACTACTACTACTACTACTACTACTACGACTACTACTACGACTACTACGACGACTACTACTGACTACGACTACTACTACTACTACTACTACTACTACTACTACAACTGTTGCTGCTTCTAGTGCTACAACTATTGCCACTACTTCTACCACTACTACTTCGGCTACTACTACTACAACCACTATTACTATTCCTACTACTACAACTACTACTACTACTACTACTACTACGGGTACTACAACTCCTACTACTACTGCAACTTCTACTGCAGCTATTAATGCTGCTACTACTACTCGTACTTCTACTACTTCTACTACCACTACACCTACCACTACTGCTACTACTAGTGCTACTACTCCTACTACTACTACGACTACTACTGTTGTTGCCACTGCTGCTACTCCTATTACTGCTACTACTTCTCCAACAACTTTTACTACTACTACTAGTACTACTTCAACTATACTACTATTTCTTCTACTACTATTATTACTACTGCTACTACAATTTTTGCAACAACCACCACTTCTACTATTGCTGCTGCTTGTATACTTCCACTACTACTACTTCTGCTACTACAGCTACTATTGTTACTACTACTACTACTGTAGATACCACAACTACGCTACTACTACGACTACTACGACTACTACTTCTTTTATTACTGCAAGTACTGCTACTACTACTATTACTACTACTAATAATACTACTGCTACCTGCTACCACTACTATTACTACTACAAGTACGTCAACTACTATTACTGCAACTACAACTACAACTATGACTCTCCCCACAATAACAACGGCTACTCCTTCTTTGACTACTACGACTCGTGCTATTACTACTGCTGCTGCAACTACTCATATTGCTACTACTACCACTACTCATTTTGCAATTACTACTACTACTACTCCAACAACCACTACTACGGCTACTACTCCTAATACTCCTAATATTGCTATAACTACTACGTAATACTACTATTGCTACTAGTACAACAACAACTACTACTACTGCCAAAACTTTTGCAACTGCTACTACTACTGTTGCTACTACTACTAGTCCAAATACCATTACTACTACTAATACTACTACTACTACTGCCGCTCCTACTACTTCTGCTACTACCACTACTTCTTTTCCTACATCTGTTACTTCTGCTACTAGTACTACTACTACTGCTACTATTACTGCTACTACTGCTACTGCTACAATGACAACAACTACTGCTAATACTACATGTACTACAATTGCTAATGCTTCCATTGCTACAACTGCTACTACTACTACTATTATTTCTGCTACTACTACTACTACAACACTATTACTACTGCTACTATTGATTCTTCGACTTCTACTACTACTACTACTACTACTACTACTACAACAACAACAACTACTACTACAACTACTATGACCACTATTACTACTACTCCTACTGCTGCTGCTCCTTCAACTACAACTACTACGACAACATCTCCTTCTAATTCTACTACTGCTACTACTACTACTGCAACTATGCTACTACCACTACTACTACTATTAGTGCTACTCCTGTTGTTGTTGCTACTGCAACTACTGTTACTACCACTGCTACTATTGATACTTCTACTGTTACTACTACTATTTCGACTACGACTACTGCTACAACTACTACTGCGGCATTCATGACTACTGCTAATACAACATCTAATATTGTTGCTGCTACTACTACCACTACTATCACTATTAATACTACTGCTGCTAGTACTAATACTATTACTATTGCTGCTACTTTTGCTGCTACTGCTGCTACTACTACTACTTTTGCTATTACTACAACAACTACTACTACTATTGCTACTATAACTACTGCTTCTACTGCTACTACTACTGTTACTGCAACTACGACTATTGCTGCTGCTACAACGGCTACTACAACAACTATTGCTATTACTATTGTGTTGCTCAAATGACATCTACTACTACTGATATAACTATTGTTACTACTGCTACAACTACTGCTCCTTCGACTACTACAACTACTACGACTACTGCTACAGCTACTGCTGCTACTACTACTACTGCGAATACTACTACCACTTCTACAACAACCTCACCTCCTCTTGCTTCAACTTCTACTACTACTAATTCTACTACTATTACAATAACTACTACTACCACTACCACTAGCAATGCTACTACTGCTGCTGCTGCTACTGTTGCAAATGCTACTACGACTATTACTACTACTCCAACTACTTCTACTGCTCTTGCAACGACTACTACTACTACTGCTGCTACTACTACTGTTACTACTACTACTACCACTACTACTACGGCTACTGCTAATACACTTGTTGCTGATGCTACTTTTGCTACAACTACTAAAATTGTTGCTGTTGCTATCGCTACTACTACTACTCATCCTACTAATACTACTGCTGTTGCTGCAGCTTCTGCTACTACTGCTACTATGGCTCCTACTACTGCTACCGCTACTACTACTCCTTCTATGACTCCTACCAATACTACTTCTACTGCTACCACTGCTTCTGCTACTGCTATTACTACTATTGTTGTCGCTTCTACTAGTACTACTTCTGCTACTACTTTTGCTACTACTACTACAACGACTACTACTACTGTTGCTACTACTGCTACTGCTACTTTTTCTGCTTCCACTACTACTACTACTACCACCACAACTACCACCACTACTACCACTAGTGTTGCTACTACTACTACCACTACTATTGCCACTAATAATACTTTTGCCACTAATGCTACGACTACTACTGCTGCTGCAACTACCACTACTTCAATAGCTATGGCTACTACCACTATTATTACTACTACTACTACTATTGCTACAACAAGTACAACTGTTGCGGCTACAACTTCTTCTACTTCTACTTCTTCTATTGCTATTGCTCCTACTACTACTACGACTACTGCTATTGCTACTATTATTCTTGCTGCAACTACTTCTTCTTCTACTACTACTACTACTACTACTACTACTACTACAACTACTACTACTACTTCTAGTACTTTTACTAAAACTACTACGACTACTACAACTGGCACTACAACTGCTACTACAAGTGCTACCACTTCTACTACTACTGCAACTATTAATACTACTTCTGCCACTACTACTACAAGAACAACAATAACAACAACAACAACAACTACTACTACTACTGTTGCTGTCGTTGCTGCAATTGCTACTTCTACTACCGCCACTACTACATTTCCTACTGCTTCTGCCACTGCTACTATAACTGCTGTAACTATATTGCTTCTGCTTCTACAAGAACTACTACTATTACTTTTCAAACAATCACAACAACTACTACTAGTGCAACGACTACTACTACGACAATAACTAATTCTACTAATCCTACAGCTGCTACTACTGCAACAACTTCTACTACTACTATTGCTACTACTGCTACTACTGCAACTACTACTACTACTTCTAAAACAGCCACTACAACTGCTACAACTACTGCCAATACAACTACTGCTACTCCAATTACGGTTGCTACTACTACTACTACTCCTACTACTATTGCAACTACAACTTCTGTTACTACTACTACTGCTCCTGCTACTACTACGACTACTGCAACTGCTGTCTCTCCTACTACTACAACTACCACAACTACTACTACAACTATTACAACTACTTTAACTACAACAACTTCTGCTCATACTGCTACTAGTGCTACTACTTCTACAAGTGCTACAACAACTACTACTGCCACTACTGATACTGTTGTAGTAGCTACAACTACTACTACAACTACTACTACCACTGCTACTACTAATGCAAATACTGCTAGTACTGCTGCTATGGCTACTAATTCAACTACTATTACTACTAATGCTGCTACTACTGCTACTGCTACAACTACGTCTTTTCCTACTACTACTACTTTTGCTACTATTACTATTACTACTATTACTACTATTACCACCACTACTACTACTGCTATAATGACTACAACTACTGCTACTATAATTGCTTCTGCTACAACTACTACAACAACAACAACAATTACTACTACTATAACAACAACTACTACTCCTACTACTACTATTGATTCTACTGCTATAACAACAACTACTACAACCGCTGCTGCTACTAGTACTACTACTACTACTATTACTATTACTACGGCTTCTGCCACAACTGTAGCAGCTGCTGCTATGGTTACTACTACTGCTACTACTTTGACAACTACTACAATAACAGCTATAACGACTACTGCTATTGGAACTATTACTACTACTACTATTGCTGCTGCTACTGCTACTATGACCACTACTACTACAACTACCATAATACTACTACTAACTGCTGCTGTTGCTGCTACTAGTAGTTCTACGACAACTACAATTGCCATGACTATTGCTACTAAAAGTGTGACTTCTACTGCAGCTTCTCTTACAACTACTGCTACTTTTATTGCTACCACTAATGCTACTACAACAATAACTACTACAACTACAACTACTACTACTGCTACTACTACTGATAGGACTACTTCTACAACCCCGACTGCTACCTCAGCTAGTACTACTATTGCTACTACTACTAGCACTACTACTATTAATCGTAATTACTACTAATACTACTTCTACTACTACTACTACTACTACTTTTGTTGCTATTACTAATACTACTATTACTACTATTCGTAATACACCTACAACAAATACTACTTTTACTAATAGTACTACTACTATTATTATTATTACTACTGCTGCTGCTACTACAACTACCACTAAAACTACTACTCCTATTAATAGTATTACAGCAACAACAACTACTACTCCCACTCCCCCTATAACAACAACAACTACTACTACTACTACTTCTTCTTCTTCTTCTATTACTACCACTACTACTACTGCTACTTCTGTTGCTACTCCTACTACTACTACAGTTTCTAGTACTACTCCAACTAATACTACTCCAACTGCTACTACTACTATTACTACTATTACTACAACTACTTCTACTACTACAACTAATACTGCTGCAGCTATTGCCACAACAACAACAACTACTACTACTACGACTACTTATATTGCTACTACTACAACTATTACTGCTACTGCTACTGCTACTGCTACTGCTACTACTACTATTACTCCTAATATGCCTATGACAACTACTACTATTACTACTACAACTACTATTATTACTTTTACAACTACGATTGCTACTATTACTTCTACCACAGCTACTACGACTTCTACTACCATTACTACTACTATTGCTACTACTTCTACCGCTACTCATGCAAATACTCCAATTACTACTACTACTCCTATTACCACTACTACTGCAGTTGTTGCTACTACTAGTGCAACTACCACTATTGCTACCACTACTACAACTACTTTTGTTGCTAATCCTACTACTACTACTACTATTATTGATACAATTCCTACTTTTACTACTACTATTACTACTACTTCTCCTACTATTGCTACACCTACAACTACTCCTACTACTACTACTACTACTATTACTTCACTAGTACTACTTCTATTACTACTATTACAACTACAACTTCTGCTGCTACTACTACTTCTACTAATACTACCGTTATAGCTAAAAACGCTACTTCTACTACTACTATTACTGCTATTATTACTACTGCTACAACTGTGACTACTACTACTGTAACACATCTACTTCTGCTACTTTTGCTACTGTTACTAGTGCAACTACAACTATAGTTGCACAACTACTTCTTGTACTTTCGCTTCTACTGCTGCTGCTGCTCGAAAAACTACTACAATTGTTGTGGCGACTGCAACTTTGACAACTACTACTACTACAACAACCACTACTACTAATGCTTCTATGAGTATTGCTACTACTACTACTGCGACAACAACAACAACTTCTTCTGCAAAAACTACTAGTACTATAGCTACTACTACAACAACAACAACTACTACTACTACTACTACTACTTGTACTACTACTGCTACTATTTGCACTACTACTACTACTACTACTACTACTACTACTACTACTACTACTACTACTACTACTACTACTACTACTACTAATACTGCCACACTAGCTACTACCACTAGTACTACTACCACTACCACTACTACTACTAGTAGTACAACTACTAGTACTACAAGTGCTAGTTCTACTACTACTAATACTACTACAACAACTACAACTAATACAATTTCTACTTTTACTACTACTTTTACTTCCACTCCTATAACTACTTTTATTACTAATACTACTATTATTACTACCACTATTATTGCTACTTCTTCTGCTAATTCTACAACAACTTCTGCTACGACTACTCCAACTACCACTACAGTTACAACTACAACTTTTGCTCCTCCTACAACTACTATTAATGCTATTTCTATTACTACTGCTACTACCGCTAGTTTTGCAGCAACACTTACTGCTACTCCTACTACAACTATCACTACTATTACTACTGCAACTACTGCTACTACTAATACTACTACTATTATTACTACTGCTACTAATACCACTACTACCACTATAACAATTTTTACCACTACTTCTACAACTACTACTCCTATTACTACTCCCACTACTACTACTACTACTATTATTATTACTACTGCTACTACTAGTACCACACCTACTACTACTTCCGCAATTAGTACTACAACTACTACTGCTACTGCTAATATAACTAATACTACTACAACTACTTCAACTATTACTACTACTGCTACTACTACTTCCATTACCATTACTTCTGCTGCTACTATTGCCGCTACTCGAACTATTACTGTTACTACGATTGCTGTTGTTGCTGCTATTGGTACTTCTACGAATACTATTGCGACTACCACTACTCCTTTTGCTACTACTACTATGACTATTACTCCTACTATACAACAACGACTACTACACAACTACTACAACTACTACTATTTGAATTACAAGTACTCCTACAACAACTACTATTACTATTACTAATACTACCACTACTGCTACTACAACTAGTACTGCTCCTTCTGCAACTACTTCTGCTCGTACTGCTACTATTACTTCTACTGATACTACTGTTACTCCTACGATTGCTACTATTACTCCTACTACTATGACTATCATTGCTACATGTACAATTAATATAAATTCTCCTATTACAACTAGTACTACTTCTAGTACTACTCTCCTACTACAACTAGTACTACTTCTAGTACTACTCTCTTCCTACTACTACTACTACAACAACAACAACAACAATAACTACTACTACTGCTACTGCTACTGCGACTACTTCTATATCTCCTACTACTACTACTATTACTCCTACTACTACCACTGCTGCTACTACTACTACTACAACTAATACTACTACTACTACTTCTACTACTACTATTGCTGCTGCTGCTACTACTATTCCTTCTACTACTACTACTAATACTATTGCTACTGCTGCTGATACTGCCAGCCTGCTACTACTACAACTAGGACTACTTCTACTACTGCTACTAGCACTACTACAACTACTATTACTGCTAGTACAACAACAACTACTACTACTATTATAGACACTACCACTGCCACTACTACTATTGCTTCTAATAAACCTACTACAACTACCACTATTACTATTGCTACTTCTACTAATACAACAAATCTTATTACTGCTACTACTACTGTTGCTATTTCGGCTGCTCCTACAACTACAACTATTGTTGCTGCTCTTACAACTATTACTACTGGTAGTATTACAATGACCACTACTACTACTATGACGAGTATTACTACTACTACTACTGCAACAACAACAACAACTTCTTCTGCAAATACTACTAGTACTACTACTACTGCTGCTACTATTACTACAACAACGACCACTACCACAACTACAAAAACTAAAACTTATGCTACTACAACAACTACTTGTACTACTATTACTACGACTTCTACAACTGCTACACCTACTATTACAACAACAACTGCTACTACTGCTACTACTACAACTACTATTACTACTACTTCTACTACTAGTACTACTAGTACTACTACTACTACTACTATTACTAGTACTACAACTACTACTACAATACAAATACTACTAGTACTACTACTACTATCACTTCTACTTCAACAACTACTACTACAACAACTTCTACTTCAACAACTACTACAACTACCACCACCACTGCTACTACTGCTACTACTACTACAACTAATACAAATACTACATTTACTTCTACTACTACAACTACTTTTGTTACCAGTATTACAATTATTACTACTATTATTGCTACTACAACTACTATTACAGCTACTACTCCTAATACTGCTACTCCAACTACTATTACTACTACAACTACTATTGCTGCTGCTACTTCTCCTACTACTCCAACGACTACAACAATCACAACAACTACTGTAGCTGTTGCTCCTACTACTATTACTACTGCTACTATTACTACTTCTACAGCAACACCTAGTACTACGACTATAATTACTACTATAACAACTACTACTAATAGTACTACTACTATTACTACTAAGACTACTATTACCACTACTACAACTGCAACTACTGCTACTACTACTTCTACGACAACTCCTACTCCTATTACTACTCCCACTTGTACTACTACTACAACTACTACTACTCCTCCTCCTCCTCCTCCTACAACTACTACTACTTCTACTACTACTACTACCGCCATTAGCATTACTACAACTACTTCTATTACAACAACTTCTGCTACTGCTAGCACATCTACTACTACTACTGCTACTACCATTACTTCTACTTCAGCTGTGGCTGCAACCCCTCATACGACTACTACTACTATTACTACTATTGCTACTTCTATCGCTACTACTGTGACGACCACCACTCCTTCTACTACTACGACTAGAATGACTACTACTCCTAATACTACCGCTCTTACTACTGCACTACAACTACAACTACAACTACTCCTCCTTCTCTAACGAGTACTGCTCGTACTAACGCTATTACTTCTACTGATACTACCATTACTCCTACGACTGCTACAACTACTCCTTCTGCTACTTCTACTATGACTATTACTACAACTACAATAATTAATAGAAATTCTCCTACTACAACTACTAATACTGCTAGTACTACTACACATTCTACTACTGCTACTACCGCTACAACAACAACAACAACAACTACTACAACTAGTATTGCAACTACTGCTACAACAACAACTACTACTCCTCCATCTCCTACTAGTCGCACTGCTGCTGCTGCTACTGCTGCTACAACTAATAGTACTACTACTACTTCTACTACTACTGCTGCTACTACTACTGCTGCTATTGTTACAACAAATTCTACTACTACTACTAGTGCTACTCCTACTACTGCTACTATTATGTGTACCTCTACTACTACTACTTGTATAACCACAACTACTATTACTGCTATTACTACAACAAGTACTACTACTGATACTACTACTATTACTCCTAATACACCTACTAAGACTGCGACTATTACTACTACAACTACAACAACAACTACTACTACTACTACATCTACAACAATTATTGCGACTACTGCTACCACTTCTATCGCTACCCAAGCTACTACTCCTATTACTACTACTACTAATCCTCCTACTTCTACTATTGCAGCTGCTACTACTAATGAGACTTTTACTCTTGCTACTGCTACTACTACTACTTCTGCTGGTAATCATACTATTACTCTGGCTTCTACTACTACTACTATTATAACTACACTTAATATGGCTACTGCTACTATTAGTACTAGAATTATTACTGCTTCTACTCCTATTACTACTATTACTACTACTAATACTATCACTACTATTACTACAACAACTCCTTCTACTACAACTACTTCTAATGCTAAAATAACTACAGCAACAACAACTACTGCTACTGCTACTATTACTGCTACTACTACTACCACTACTACCATGACTGCCACAACTACTACAACATAACTACATCTACTGTTGTTGCCACTGCTACTAGTGCTACTTTAACTATGCTAATATTACTGCTACTACTACGGTTGCAGCTCCCACAACTACTATTGCTGCTACGACTCTTGCAACAACTACTACTACAACTACCGTAATGACAACTACTACTACCACAAGTATTACTACTACTATTACAACAATGACAAGAAGAACTTCTTCTGTAGATGCTACTAGTACTATGGCTACGATTGGTACTACTACTAGAACAACAACAACTACTACTAGTAGTGAAACAAATGCTACTACTGCTACTACTACCAATTCTACTACTACTACTACTATTTGCACTATTACTACAACTGCTATTACTACTACTACCACAACTTCAACTACTATTAGTACTACTATTACTATTACTACTACTACTACTACTACTACTACTACTATTACTACTACCACAACTACTACTATTGCTACTATTACGAATACTACAACAACAACAACAACTATTACTACTGCAACAACTACTACTATTGCTACTATTACGAATACTACAACAACAACAACAATAACTACAACTACTAATACTAGTATTACAACAACTACTACTAGTACAAGTACTACTACTACTACTACCGCCACAAGCACCACCACAACAACAACTACAACAACCACCACCACCACCACCACTACTACTACTACTACTATGACTACTACAACTGCTACAACAATATAGCTACTACTATTACTACTACTTTTACTTCTACTCCTACAACAACTTTTATTACTAATACTGCTATTATTATTACCACTACTACTAATCCTAGTACTACTACTTCTTCTACTACTACTACTACAACTACTATTACTGCTACTACTACTGCTACTACTACTACTATTGCAACTATTATTGCAACTACTACTTCTGCTACTTCTACTGCGACTTCTCCTACTACCCCTAGTACTATTACAATTATTACTACTGCTACTGTTGCCGCTACCACTACTATTATTGCTATTTCTATTACTACGGCCCCCACCACTACTTCTGGAGCTACACCTACTACTACTCTTACTACTACTATGACAACTATTACTACTACTGCTAATACTAGTAACACTATATTACTACTGTAACTAATATTACCACTACTACTGCAACAACTACTGCAACTACTACTTCTACAACCACTCCTACAACTATTATTTCTCCAACTACAGCAACTACTACTACTACTTCTACTACTACTACTACCGCTATTAATACTACTACAACTACTTCTAATACAACAAGTATTCCTACTACTAATGCGACTACTACTACTACTACTACTTCTACTACTCCTACTATTGCAACTATTATTACGACTTCTACTACTACTACTATGACTATTACAACAACTACTACTGCTACTACTGCCACTACAGCAACAACTAGTACAACTTCTACAACTACTGCTACTACTACTATTACTACTACTTCTACACGTACTGCTATGACTACAACTACAACTGCTACCAATACTACTGCTAGCGCCACTACTACTACTATTACTCCCACCACGAATACTACTACCACTACTAGTGTTACTACTACTACTACTCTTGCCACTACTATTAGTTCTAATACTACTACTGCAACTACTACTACTACAACCGCAACTGCTATTGCTACTACTACTTCTATTGCAACTAAAACTATTACTATTGCTAATTCCACTACTACTACCACAGCTACAACTACTACTCCTCCAACTACTACTACAACTGTTGCTACTACTACTACTTCTACTGCTATTACTCTTATTCCTACTGCTACGACTAATGACACTACTCCATCTACTACAACTAGTACTACTACTACAACTACTACCGTTATTTCTACTACTAATATTGTTACAGCTACTACTATTACGGCTACTGCTACTTCTACAACTCCTACTGCTACTACGACTGCTACAACAACTCCATCTACTGCTACAGCTACTGCAACTGCTACTTTCGTTCCTATTGCTACAAATATTGCTGCCCCTACACCCACTACTACTACTGTTGCTACTACTACTGCTACTACTACTACAACTGCTACTACTAGTTTAACTACTACTACTTCTACTCATATTGTTGCTTCTACTACAACAACTGCTACTATTGCTACTGTTGTCGCAACAACTACTATGACTACTACTACTACTGTTGCTACAACTACGAATCCAATTACAGCAACTATTACTGATATTACTAATACTACAGCTGCTACTACTACTACTGCTTCTGCTACTACTATTGCTACTTCTTCTACATCCACTACAACTTCTGCTACTAGTACTGCAACCATGACTACTACTGTTACTACTACTACTACTACTACTACTACTACTACTACTACTACTACTGCTACTGCTACCCCTACTCCTACTAATACTACTACTACTACGACTATTGCTCCCTCTACTAATACTACTACTACTACTACTTGAACTACTACTACTTCTGCTACAACAACAACAACTACTACTACAAGTACTAGTACTACTACTACTACTACTACAACAAGAATAACAACAACAACAACAACAACTGCAGCTACTGCTCCTCCTGCTGTTGCTACCACTATTACAACAACTACTAATACTAATACTCCTGCTACTACTACTACTACTATGACTATTACAACAAATACTACTCTAACAACTATTGGTAATGCTACTACTACTACTTCTGCTACTACGACTATGACTACTACTACAACTTCTACTACTACTATAACTATACGTACAACAACTAATTCTACTTCTACTATTACTATTACTACTACTACCACTACTACAATGAGTATTTCTACTACTATAACACCAACGCTTCGACTGCTGTTGCCGCCACAAGTAGTGCTACTACAACAACAATTGTTGCGACTACTGCTACTACTAGTTCTATTGCTATTGCTCAAACTCTTGCAACAACTACATCCACTACTACTGCTCCTGCTCGTACTACTGCTAGTACTGCTACTACTACAAGTATTACTACTACTACTACTACTACTGCGATAACAACAACAACTTCTTCTACTACTACCACTCGTACTACCGCTATAACTGCTACTACAACTACAATATCAACTATTACAACCACAACTACAACTAATACTACTTCTACTACTACTACTACTTGTGCTACTACTACTATAACTACTACTACTACTACTACTACTACTACTATTACCACAACTACTACTAGTACAACAACTACCACCACCATAATTACTAGTACTACTATTGCAATTACTGTTACTATTTCTACTACTACTCCTACAAATACTACTACTACTACTTCTACTAGCACGACTACTATTACTACTGCTCCTACTGCTACTACTACTACTACTACTACTACTACTACTACTACTACTACTAGTACTACTGCTACTACAACAACAACAACAACAACAACAACTACTACTACTACTACTGCTACTACCACTACTACCACCACTACTACTACCACTACTACTACTACTATAGTTGCTAGTACTACTACTACAACTACTGATAGTACTTGTACAACTACTATTACTACTGCTATTGGTACTACTACAACTATTGCTACTACTAATACTTCTGCTATTGTCGCTGCTGTTGCTACTTGTACTACTACTACTACTTCTACTACTACTGCTGTCACTACAACTACTCTTGCTACTACTACTACTATACAACTACTACTACTCCTCCTCCTACTGCTGCTACTACTACTCCTACTACTACAACTATTACCACTACTATTAGAACTAATAGAAATTCTCCTACTATAACTTCTAATACTACTACTACTGCAACTACGACTACTACTCTATTACTTTTACAACCACTTCTAGTAATACTACTGTTACTACTACTACTATTACTATTGCTGCTGCTGCTATTGCCACTACTGCTACTACAACAACAACTACTTCTATTACTACTACTACTGCAACGTCTACAACTACTACTCCTACTACTGTAACTACTACTACTGCTACCTCTACTCATACTATAGCTACTACTTCAACTACTACTACTTCTTCTTCTTCTTATACTACTACTACTACTACTACTTCAAGTTCTACTACTGCTACTAGTACTACTACTAATACTACTGCTACCACTACAATTGTGACTATTCCAACTACTAGTACTGCAACTACTACTTGTAATGCTACTACTTCTACTTTTGCTGCTACGACTATGACTACTACTACTACTTCTACTGCAACTACAGCTACAGGTATAACAACTACTGCTACTACTACCACAACTATAGCGACTACATCTACTACTACAACACTAAGACTTCTGCTGCTATTGCCGCTACAACTAGTGCTACTACAACAACAGTTACTGCGACTACAGCTACTACTGCAACTACTACTACTGCTACTACTACAAGCATTACTACTACTACTACTGTGATAACACAAACAACTTCTACTGCTACTACTACTTGAACTATTGCTATTGTTGCTGCAACTACTACAATAGCTACTGCTACAACCACAACTACAACAAATACGACTACTACTACTACTTGTGCTACTACTACTTCTACAACTATTACGACTACTACTGCTGCTGCTGCAATAACTATTACTACTACTACTACAACAACAACTAATAGTAATACAGCTAATACTGCCACTACTACTAGAACTACTATTGCTAACACTACTAGTACTACTATTGCAACTATATTGCCACTACTAGTACAACTATTGCTACTGCCACTACCACTATTACTACTACTATTACAACTACAACTGCAAGTACCACTATTACTACTACCATTACTACTACTCCTACAACTTTTGTTATTATTAATTCTACTATTATTACTACAACTACTACGACTGCTACTACTCCTACTATTACTTCCACTACCTATATTACTACTACTAGTACAACTACTGCCGCTGCTACTACTACTACTTCTGCTGTGACTCCTACTACTACTCCTACCACTACTATTACTACCTCTACTACAACTACGGCTACTATTACTATTGTTCTTACCGCTACTACTAATTCTACTACTATTACTAATACTACTACTACTACTACTACTACTACTACTACTACTACTACTACGACTACTACTACTACTACTACTACTACTAATACTACTTCTACTTCTACTCCTACACCTATGACTACTCCTACTACTACCACTAGTACTACTACTACCACTACTACAACTACAGCAACAACTACTACTACCAGTACTACTACTAGTACTACTACTACAACTACTACTACAACTACTACCACTACTACTACTACTTCTTCTTCTTCTTGTACTACTACTACTACAGCTGTTAGTACTACAACAACAACAACTACTACTAAAACTACTGGTACTACTATTATGCCTACAAATGCTACTGCTACTTCAACTACTACTACTGCCACTTCTACTACTACAACTAATACTTCTGCTGTTGTTGCTGCTGTTGCTAGTCATACTACAACTTCTACTTCATTGCAAATACTTCTACTGCTACTACTGCGACAACAACTACTCTTGCTACTACTACTACTATGGCTACAACTACTACTACTACAACAACAACAACTTATAGTACTAGAATTACTACTATTCCTACTACTACCACCGCAATTCCTACTACTAGTATTACTACTACTAAAACAATGACTCTTCTACTACTACTACTACCACTCCTACAGCTACTACTACTCCTTCTACTATGGCTATTACTACTACTAGTACAATAAATACAAATTGTCCTACACAGCTACTAATTCTGCTACAACTACCACTCATACTACTTAGCTACTTCTACTACCACTAGTTCTAATACTACTGTTACTACTACTACTGCTACTACTACTGCTTCCTCTACTAATACTACTACAACTACTTCAACTACTACTATTTCTACTACTACTACTACTACTAGTACTACTACTACTACTACTACTACTACAACTATTGCTGCTACTACCATTAGTACGAGAACTATTACTACTAATACTCCTGCTACTACTAAAATGACTATTACAACAACTACTACTACAACTATTGTTGGTACGACTACTACTACTACTTCTGCTGCTACGGCTACTACTACTACTGCTACTTCAACTAATACTACAACTACAGCTACAACAACTACTGCTACTACAACTATTATTGCTACTACTACCACCACTACAATGACTACTTCTACTACTGCAATACTAATACTTCTACGGCTGTTGTCGCTACTACTAGTGCTACTATAACAATAGTTGCTTCGACTACTGCTGCTACTACTGCTGCTACTCCTGCTCTTGCTCTTGCAACTACTACTGCAACTACTACTACTACAACGACCACAATGAGTATGACAACTACTACTATAGCGATAACAACAACATCTTCTTCGTCTACTACTACTCCTACTTCTGCTACTACTACAACAACATCTACTACTACTACCACTACTACTACTACTACGACTACTACTTGTACTACTACTAGTACTAGTACTATTACTACAACAACAACAACAACAACTACTACTACTACTACTGTCACAGCTACTACTACCACCACCAGCACCACCACCACTACTACTACTACCACCACCACCACTACTACTACTACCACCACTAGTACTACTTCTACTACTACTAATAATAATAATATAGCTACTGCTGCTACTACTAGTACAACTACTGCTACTGCTACTACTACTACTACTATTACAACTACTACTACAAGTATCACTATTACTACAACAATTACTACTACTCTTACAACTACTATTATTACTAATAATATAATTATTATTACTACTACTGCTACAACTTCTACTATTACATCAACAACTTCTATTACTTCTACTGCTACATGTACTACTACTACTACTACTACTACTACTACTACTATTACTTTTACTGCTAGTACTATTACTACTACTACTACTACTGCCGCCGTTGCTTCTACTACTACTACAACTGCTACTCCAATTTCTATTACTATTACGACTACTACTACTGCCACTGCTAGTCCTACTACTTCTCCTATAACTAGTACTACTACTTGTACTACTACAACAACTACTATAACTACTGCTCCTACAGCTATTACTTACACTACTACAAGTACTATTACAACTACTATTACTACTACAACAACAACTACAACTGCTACTCCAACTATTACTACTACTATTACTACTACTATTACTACTACTACAACAACAACTACTACTACTAGTCTACTACTTCTACTACCACTATTAGTAATACTACTGTTAGTACTAATACAACTAGTACTACAGTTACTACTACTACTACCAGTACTACTACTACTGTTGCTACTGTTCCAACTATTACTACTACTGCTACTACTACTGCCACCTCTGCTAATATTACAACTATTGCAACTACTAGTACTACTACTACTGCTACAACAACAACAAATGTTGCTGCTGCTATTGTCGCTACCACTACTACAACTCCTACTACTACTAACACTCCTGCTACTACTACTACTGTGACTATTTAAACTACTATAACTTCAACTACTGCGACTATGGCTAATACTAGTGCTACTACTACAACAACTACTACTAATACTACTACACCTACCACCACTACTACTACTTCTAGTACTACTACTATTGCTACTACTACTAAAATGACTACCACTACTAATCCTGCAACTTCTATGATTACTACTACCACAACAAATGCTACAACTCCTACTACAACAACAACTACTTCTAGTACTACTACTACTGTGACCGCTACCATTACTAATGGCACAATTATTGCTACTACTATTACTACTACTACCACTCCTGCTCCTACTACTATCGCTACTAATGTTGCTACTGCTACTACTACTACCACCAAAGCTACTACAACTACTGCTGCTACTACTACTGCTGCTGCTACTACTACTAGTTCTACTACTACTGTTTCTGCTACTACTACTACTGTTGTAACTACTTCCACTACTTC
Organism: Trichopus zeylanicus subsp. travancoricus; assembly: GCA_005019695.1. Lineage (NCBI taxonomy): Eukaryota > Viridiplantae > Streptophyta > Magnoliopsida > Dioscoreales > Dioscoreaceae > Trichopus > Trichopus zeylanicus. The sequence goes on along the minus strand of RXID01002129.1, from coordinate 13,079 downwards.
TCCTACAACTACAAGTACTACTACTACAATGCTGCTACTACACCTACAGCTAATGTTACTACAACAACTACTACTACTACACCTACAACTTCTACAACTACTACTTCAGTTACTACTGCTACCGTTGCAAAAGCTACTATTGCTCCTACTTAACATTAACTGTGCCTACTTCTACTCATACTACTGCAGCTATTACTATCGCTACAAATGCTACTACTATTACTACTGCTACTACTGCTTTTACTATTACAACTATTACAACAACTAGTACTACTACTATTGCAATTACTAATACAACAACAAATACTACTAATACTACTACTACTCCTTTTACTTCTACTACCACCCCTGCTACTACTACTACGACTACTTCTTTTCCGACAACTGCTACTTATTCAACTAGTATTACTATTACTACTACTATTACTAATACTGCTGCTACTGCAATTGCTACTACTACCATCACTACTACTACTACAATTACTACTACTACTATTAGGGCCACAACTACAATTGCTACGACTACGACCAATGCTGCGGCTACAACTACTACTACTACTCCTTCTGCGTCTACTAGTACTACTACTACTATTGCTGGTACTACTGCTATTGCTATTGCTCATACAGCTACTATTTCTGCTACTACTTCTACTAGTAATACAACTACTTCTACAACAATAATAGCAATTGCTACTATCACTACTACTGCTACTACAACTACAACACTAATACTTCTGCTTTGTTGCCGCTATTACTAGTGCTACAACATCTACAGTTGCTGTGACTACTGCTACTGCTACTACTACTACTTATGATGCTCTTACAACTACAACTACTGCGGCTGCTCTTGTAACTACTACTACTACTACAATGACCACTACTACTATTAGTATGAGTATTAGTACTACTACTTCTGAGACAACAACAATTACTTCTTTTACTACTACTACTAGTACTACTGCTACTGCCGTCGCTAGTACTACAACTGATGTTACTACTACTATGACTAATACTACTACTACTACAACTACTACAACTACTACAACTACTACTAATACTACTACTACTACTACTACTACTACTACTACTACTAATACTTCTACTACTACTACCACTACGACTGCGACTACTACACTATTATTACTACTGCTGCTGCAACTACTACTATTACTACTATTATTACTAATACTAATGTTACTACCACTACAACTACTTCGACTACTACTTCTACTGCTACTTCTTTTACTACTCCTACTACAACTACTATTACTACCACTACTGTTGCTGTCGCCGTCGCTGCTACTACTACAACTACTGCTACTTCTATTACTACTACTACTAGTACGAATACTATTCCAACTACTCCTACAATAGCTACTACAAACACAACTACTATTACTACCACGACTACTTCTACTACTTTTTTTACTACAACTATTACTACTACTTCTGCTGCTGCCGCTACTCATATACCTGCTACAACTACTACTACTCCTTGCTGCTACTGCTAATACTACTACTACTACTTCAGCTTCTACTACCACTACTGCTACTACTGCTGCTACTGCTAATAAACTATTACTATTACTAATACAACTATTACTGCTACTACGACTACTACTACTGCTATTACTGCTACTAATGCGGCTGCTAGTACTATAGCTACTACTACTACTACCACTACTCCTACTACTACTATTTTTTCTGCAACTAATTCTCCTACTACTACTACTACTACAACTTCTCCTTCAACCACTGCTACTACCACTACTGCTACTGCTACTACTGCTTCTACTTCTACTGCTGCTGCTGCTACTGCTACCGATACTACTACTTTTAATATTGCTATAACTACTATTGCACTTACGACTAATGCTACTAATACTTCTACTATGACAATAACAGATGCTACTGCTCCTACTTCAATTGTTATTACTATAACTGCTACTGCTACTAATACTACTGCTGCTATTATAACTTCCACTACAACTTCTACAACTGCTACTACTGCTACTACAACTATCGCTTTTACTACTACTACTCCTCCTCCTCCTCCTACTTCTGCTACTGCTGCTATTGGTGCTACAACTACATACTTCTAAAACTGCAACTTCTGCTACTACTGCTACATCTTACTCCTGCCACTATAATTAATACCGCTAAGACGGCTTCTGCTACAATTAATACTACTACTACTACTACTATGACTACTAGTACAATAACTAGTAATATTATTGCTACTACTAGAACTATAACCACTATTACTACTATTACTACTACTACCACAACTACTACTTCTACTACTACAACTACTACTAATACAGCTAATACTGCTAGTATTACTAGTACTACTATTGCTACCACTACTACTACTATTGCAACTACTATTGCCACTACTGGTACAACTACTGCTACTGCAACTACCACTATTACTATTACTATTACAACTACTACTGCAAGTATCACTATTACTACTACTTCTACAACATTTATTTTTATTAATTCTACTATTATTACTACTACTACTACACCTACTACGACTACTACTACTACTACTACTCCTACTATTACTTCCACTACCTCTATAACTACTACTAGTACTACTACTACCGCCGTTGCTACAACTACTACTACTACTACAATTTCTATTCTTATTGCTACTACTACTATTTTTACCACTACTTCTACAACTACTCCTACTCCAATTACTACTCCCACTACTACTACTACTACTACTATTACTACTGCTACTGCTAGTACCACACCTACTACTACTACCGCAATTAGTACTACAACTACTACTGTTACTGCTAATATGACTAATACTACTACTACTACTACTTCAATTACTACTACTACTACTACTGCTACTTCTAGTGCCATCACTTCTGCTGCTATTGTTGCAGCTACTCGAACTATTACTACTACTACTATTGCTGCTATTGCTGCTATTGGTACTTCTACTAATACTATTGCGACTACAGCTACTCCTTTTGCTACTTCTACTATGACTATTACTCCTACTACTACACCAAATACTACTATACAACTACTACAACTACTACTGTTTGAATTACAAGTACTCCTACAATAACGACTATTACTATTGCTAATACTACCTTTACTTCTACAACCACTAGTACTGCTCCTTCTACAAGTACTATTGCTCGTACTGCTACTATTACTTCTACTGATACTACTGTTACTCCTACGACTGCTACTACTACTCCTACTACTATGACTATCATTGCTACATGCACAATTCATACAAATTATCCTACTACAACTACACCTACAACTACTACAACAACAAAAACAACTATTACTACTACTGCTACTGCTACTGCGACTACTTCAATATCACCTACTACTACTACCACTACTCCTACTACTACAACTACTGCTACTACTACTACTACAATAACTAGTACTACTACTGCTACTTCTACTGTTACTGCTACTACTACTACTACTACTATTGCAGCTGCTGCTAGTACTACTCCTTCTACTACTACTAGTATTATTGCTAATGCTGCTGATACTACCAGACTGCTACTACTACAACTAGGACTATTTCTACTACAGCTACTAGCACTACTACAACTACTATTACTGCTAGTACTACAACTACTACTACTATTATTACAGACAATACCACTACCACTACTACTACTACTTCTATTATACCTACTACAACTACCACTGTTACTACTACGACTACTGCTATTGCTACTATTACTAATACTACTACTCTCATTACTGCTACTACTACTACTACTACTTCAGCTCCTACAACTACAACTACTGCTGCTCTTACAACTACTACTACTGGTAGTATTACAATGACCACTACTACTACTACGACGAGTATTACTACTACTACTACTGCGACAACAACAACAACTTCTTCTGCAAATACTACTAGTACTACAACAATGACTACAAACACTACTACAAAAACTAAAACTTCTACTACTACTACAACTATTTGTACTACTACTACGACCTTTACAACTACTACGACTACTATTACAACAACAACTACTACTACTGCTACTAATACAACTGCTATTACTACTACTTCTACTACTAGTACTACTAGTACTACTATTACTACTATTACTAGTACTACAACAACTACTACAATACAAATACTACTAGTACTACTACTACTAGCAATACTACTACTATAGTTGCTGCTACTAGTACTACTACCACTTCAACAACAACAACTACTACTACTACCACTGCTACTAATATTGCTACTACTACTACTACATATAATACAAATACTACATTTACTTATACTCCTACAACTACTTTTGTAACTAATATTACTCTTACTACTACAATTATTGCTACTACAACAACTATTACGGCTACTACTCCTAATACTTCTACTTCAACTACTATTACTACTACAACTACTATTGCTGCTCCTACTTCTCCTACTACTTAACAATTATAACAACTACTACAACTGCTGCTCCTACTACTATTGCTACTATTCTTATTACAACTACTACTACTTCTACAGCAACACCTAGTACTACGACTACAATTACTACTACAACTACTACTACTAATAGTACTACTACTACTACCATAACTACAACTACAACTACTACTACTACTACTTCTACGACAACTTGTACTCCTATTACTACTCCCACTTGCACTACTACTACTACAACAACTACTACCACTATTCGTCCTCCTGCTCCTACTATTACTACTTCTACTACTACTACTACCGCCATTAGCACTACTACAACTACTTCTACTACAACAACTTCTGCTACTGCTAGTACATCTACTACTACTACTACTACCATTACATCTACTTCAGCTGCAGCTGTAGCCACTCATACAATAACTACTACTATTACTAATATTAATACTTCTACCACTACTACTGTGACGACCACCATTCCTTCTACTACTACTACTAGAATGACTACTACTCCTAATACTACCGCTCTTACTACTACACTACAACTACAACTACTCGTCCTTCTGTAACTAGTACTGCTCATACTACCATAATTACTTCTACTGATACTACCATTACTGCAACAACTACTCCTTCGGCTACTCCTACTATGACTATTACTACAACTACTATAATTAATAGAAATTCTCCTACTACAACTACTAATACTTCTAGTACTACTACACCTTCAACTACTGCTACTACTACCACAACAACAACAACAACAACTACTACTACTATTACTAGTATGGCAAATACTACTACAACAACTACTACTACTAGTATTGCAATGACTACTACTACCATGAGTATTACTACTACTATAATTGCGATGACAAGAGCTACTTCTTCTATAGATGCTACTAGTACTATTGTTACTGCTGGTACTGCTACTAGAACAACAACAACTACTACTACTACTACTAGTGAAACTAATACTACTACTACTATTACCACCAATTCTACTACTACTACTACTGTTTGCACTATTACTACTACTACTACAAATTCAACTACTATTAGTACTATTATTACTATTACTACTACTACTGCTACTACCACAACAACTACTGCTGCTACTATAACGAATACTACAACAACAATAACAACAACTACTACTATTACAACTACTAATACTAGTACTACAACAACTACTACTAGTACTAGTACTACTACTACCACCACACAACCACAACAACAACAACCACAACAACAACTACTTCTACTACTACAACAACTACTACTACTACTACGACAACTACACTGCTACAACAA
>RXID01002110.1:0-11395 GCA_005019695.1 Trichopus zeylanicus subsp. travancoricus | reverse complement strand
TCCTACTACTGTAGCTACTGCTGATACTACTGCTGATACTACTACAACTACCTCTACTTCTACCAGTACGACTATTGCTACTATTACAACCACTACTGCAACTGCCGCTACAGTTGCTACTACTAATTCTCTTACTACTGCTACTACTACTAGTAGTTGTACTCGTATCGAAACTTCTAATATTTCTCCAACTACTAGTTCTACTATGTCTGCTACTACTACTACTATTACTAGTACAACATATACTCCACCTAATACTACTTCTTCTACTACTGCTACTCTTGCTACTACTACTCCTCCTACTACTACAGCTACTGGTACAACTTCTACTACTAGTACAACTATAGCTACTGCCACTAATTTTACTACTGCTACTAATCCTACTACTACAACTTCTACTACAACTACTACAACTACTAGTACTACCTCTACTACTACTACTGCCACTACTACTAATACTGCTACCCATACTATTACCACAATTGCTACTGCTGCTACTATGAATGCAACTAATGCTACTAATACTACTACTACAACAACAACTTCTACTACTATTAATGCAACTACTGCTACTAATACTACTACTACAACAACTACTACTACTAACTACAACTACTACTACTACTACTACCACTACTACTACTAAAAGTACAACTACTACTACTACTACTACTGCTGCTACTGCTACTACCACTATTACTTCTACTACTAATACTACTACTTCTACTACTACTAATGCTACTACTACTACTACTACTACCACTACTTCTACTAATGCTACTAATACTACTACTACTACTACTACTTCTACTACTACTACTACTGCTACTACTGCTACTACTACTACTGCAATTACTAATAGTAGTAGTACTACTATTGCTGCTACTATTATAACTGCTACCACTTCTTCTACTACAACTGCTGCTACTGCTACCATAACTGCTACTACCGCAGTTGCTACTACTACTGCTACTACCAAAACTTATAGGACAGCTACTGCTAATGCTACTACTACAACTACTATTACTGCTGCTATGCTACTGCTACTACTACTACTACCGCTGTTGCTGTCACTACCACTACTACTACTACTGCTACCACCACTACTACTATTGTGACTGCTACTACTACTACTAGTACTACGGCTACGACTTCTAATGCCATAATTACTACAACTGTAGCTTTTAGTACTGTTGCTGCTGCTACTACTTCTGCTGCGACTACTACTACTACTATTAATGTTGTTGTTCTTGTTGTTGTCGCTGCTGTTGCTACTAACACTACTAATACTACTACTACATCTCTTACAATTACTAGAACTGCTGCTACTATGACTACTACTACTACTGCTACTGCTTCTACTTCTACTATTACTTGTACTACTGCTACTACTTTTGCTATGACTGCTACTACTAGTGCTACTACTGCTCCTACTATTACTATTACCGCAACTACTAGTGCTACTACAGCTCCTACTATTACTATTACCGCTACTACTGCTACTACAACTGCAACAACTACCACTACTACTACTACCACTACTACTACTCCACTACTACTGATACTACGGCTACTACTCCTACTACTATTGTTACAGCTGTTGCTGTAGCTACTACTACTCCATCTACCACTACTTCCCCCATTCCTAATACAACTCTTACTGCTATGACTGCTACTACTACTGCTATTGCTTCCGCAAATGCTACCATTTGTACTACTACTACTAATTTTTCTACTACTACTACTATAAGTGCTACTCCCACTACTACTACTAGTACTACTACTACTACTATTTTTGCTACAACTACTATAGCTAATTCTACTGCTACTACTACGACTACTACTACTTCTACTACAACAACTACTATTATACAACTAGTACTACTGCACCAACTACTACGCCTACTACTACTACTACTACTACTACTACTACTACTACTACTACTACTACTACTACTACTACTACTACTTCTACTACTACTACTGCAACTACTACTACGGATATTATGACTACTGCTGCTACTGCTATGACTACTACTACTACTACTACCCCTATTACTACAATTACAACTATAATTACTATTACTCCAATTTCTACTACTTCTATTCCTGCTGCTACCACTACTACTACTACTACTGCTACTGCTACTATGACTACTACTATGACTACTGCTACTACTATTACTACTTGTACTACTGCTGCTGCTGCTGCTGTTGCAGTTGCCACTACTACTACAACTATAACTTCTACTACTACTGTAGATGCTGCAAGTACTATACTGATACAACATTAACAAGTAATCATACTTCTACTACTCCTGCAATAATTACTCTTACAACTATTACTACTACTACTACTACTACTACTACTACTACTACTACTACTACTACTACTACGATACCTATTACAACAACAACAACAACAACAACTACTACTACTACTATTAAGACTACTATTACTTCCACTACTTCTACTCCCATTACTAATACTACTACTACTACAACTACTACTCCTACTACTCCTACTACTAGTCCTCCTACTGTTACTACCACTACAACTAATACTTCTATTGCCACTTCTACTACCCCAGCTTCTACTACTACTACTACACCTACATCGACTCTTATTACAATAACTACTCCAACTTCTAATACTACTTCTACTACTACTTGCACTACCATTACTACATCTTCTACTACAACTACTTCGACTACTGCTACAAGTACTAGTACTACAACTACAACAACAACTACTACTGCTCCTTTTATTACAACTACTATTACTGCTACTACTACTTCAAGTACTACTACTACTACTACTAATACAACGACAACTACCACAACCACCACCACTACTACTACAACTACCACCACCACCACTACTACTTCTATTGCTACTACTACTACTTCTACTACTTCTACTACTTCTGCTTCTCCTCCTACTACTACAACTACTCCTTCTACTACTACTACAACTCCAACTACTATGATTGCTGCTCTGGCGACTATTTCTACGACTACTACCACTACCACTACTACTACTATAACTACAACGACAATAACAACAACAACTACTACTCCTCCTCCAACTACTAGTACAGTTGTTACTATTGCTACTACTACTACTACTACCACCACCACTATTACTACTACTCCTACTACTATTCCAACTATAAATTTTTTCAGTACTACAACTACAATAACTACTACTACTACTATGACAACTGCTGCAGTTGAAACTACTACTACTGCTACAACTACTAATACTGCTTTTGCTACTACTACTAATACTACTCCTCTACCTGCTACCAATACTACTTCTACTATAACTACTACTACTACTACTGCCGCTACTACTACTACAATTGCTTCTGCTACTATTACTACTACTACTAGTACTATTACAACTTCTACTACTACTTCTACAACTACTACTCCTGCTACTACTACTACTACTATGACTACAACAACAACTACTACTGCTACAACTACTGCTACTACTATGACTACTACTACTACTACTACTACTACTATGACTATTACAACCTATACAACTGCTACTAATACTATAACAACTCCAACGACATCTACTGCTACTATTCCTACTCCTATCTTTACTACTGCTACCATTGCTACGACTACTACTACTCCTACTCATACTACTACTACTACTACTGCTGCAGCTCCTACTGCCGCTACTTCAACTACTGGTGCTACTATTATTGATACTACTTCAACTACTATTACTGGTAATACTCCTACTATAACTACAAATGCTACTGCTGCAACTACTGCTACTACTACTGCAACTGCTACTACTACTGCTACTTCTACTGCTACTAATGCTACTACTGCTAGCACTGCTATTGCTACAACTATTATTACTTCTACTATTGCTATTACTACGGATACTACCACAACTACTTCTACTACTGCTACTACTTCCACTACTGCCACTACTACTACTATGACTACTACTACTCCAACTACTTATACTACCACCACTACCACTGCTAGTACTACTACTGCTGTTACCGTTGTTGCTACTACTATAACTATTGCCACTACTACTGCTACCTCTACTTCTACAACAACTACAACTATTACTTCTACTACTACTGCTACTTCTACTACTACTGCTACTAATATTGCTCCTGCTACTACAACTTCTACTACTACTTTTGCTACTACTACTATAGCTACTACTATGACTATCGTTGCTGCTACTAAAACTACTACTTTACCACTGCGGCTACTACTACTACTACTACTAGTACCATAACTTCTACAGCTACTACTACTACTACTAGTAGTACCATAACTTCTACAGCTACTACTACTCCAACTACTACAACTATGGCTACTATTACTACTACTAGTACTACTTCTATTAGTACTATTATTACTACTGCAGCTATTATTGCTGCTACTACTACCCCAACTCCTCCTACTATTACTACTACTACTGCTATTCCTACTACAAAGGCTTCTACAACTATAGCAATTGGAACTACTACTATTACTTATACTAGTACTACTACAAGTACTACCGCTACCACTTTTGCTTCTACTACTACTACTACTACTACTACTACTACTACCACTACTACTATTGCTACTACTACGAGAACTACTAATACTACCACTACTACTGCCGCTGCTACTACTACTAGCACTACTACTACTACTACTACTTTTACTATTAATACAAGTAACATAACAACTACTACAACTACTACTGCTGCCACTTCTACTGTTACTGCTATAGCAACTTCTACTACTACTACAACTACTACTACAACTCCTATTACTCATACTCCACCGTCCACTACATCATCAACAACAACTACAACTACTATTACTAATACTACACCGATTACTACATCTATTACTACTACAACTACTGTTCCGACTACTGCTGCTACTGCTACAACTAGTACTATTACTATTACTTTTGCTCCTACTACTACTATGAGTACTACTACTATTACCACTACTAGTACTTCCACTGCCACTACTACAACTACTTTTACTATCACTACTACTGTTGCTTCTCCTATAGCTACTACACCTACGGGTATGACTACCACTACTACTACTGCCACTACTTCTAGTGCTACTACTACTACTCCTAGTACTTGTACTGTTACTACCACTACAAATGCTATTACTTCAACTACTACTGCTATAACTACTCCTACCACTACTCCTACTACAACTACAACAACAACAACAACTACTACTACTAATACTACCACAACTAACACTACTTTTACGATTACTATTACTAGTACTACTCCTCCAGCTCCTACACCTACTAGGACTACTACTACTTCTTCTACTACTATTATATCTACTAGTGCTATAATTACTACTATGCCCGCTACTTCTACTATTACAACTAATACACTACCACACCCACTACTACTACAACTGCTGCCACTATTACTACTGCTACTACTACTTCTGCTACTACTATTGTACACACTACTACTCCTACTACTACTACTATAACTACTACAACTACTATTAGTCCTCCACCAACAACTCCTACTACTACTACTACTATTGCTCTCACTACTACTACTACTTCTACTACTGCAAGTCATACTACTACTACAGCTACTGCTGCTGCTACTACCACTATAACAACAATAACAACTACTACTATTACTACTACTTCTACTACTACAACAACTAGTACTAATACTGCTACTACTACTACGTGACTACTACTACAACCATTACTACTTCTACTACTACTACAACACATGCTGCTGATGCTGCGACTCGGACAACTTCAACTATGACTACTACTACTATTGCTGCTGCTGCAGCTCCTACAACTACTGCTACTACTGTTACTCCTACTACTACAGCTACTACTATTGCTGCTGCTGCTGCTGCTGCTACTACTGCTACTACTAGTAATATGACTACTGCTAATACTATTACTACTACTACTACCGCTACTACTACGATTACTGCTATTGCTACTACTACTGATGGTCCTACTTCAACTATTACTACTACTACTACTACTACTCCTACTTTGACTATTACTACTACTTCTACTACTACTCCTACCACTACTAACACAACAACCACAAGTACTACTACTTCTACTACATCTACTACTACTACTTCTACTACTTCTACTACTACTACCTCTAGTGCCACTACTACTACAACCGCTACTACTACCACTACTACAACTACCACCAATTCACCTACCACTAATACTGCCACTACTACTACTACAACTAGTAATGGTACGACTACTACCACTGCTACTACTTCTACTCTTGCTCCTACTACTACTACTACCAATACAACAACTACAACTAAAACTACTCCAATTGCTACTACGCCTACTAGTACTACTATAATTACTACTGCCAATGACTACTACTACTACTACTACAACTACTACAACAACTACTACTAGGACTAGTGGTATTACTTCTACAACTGCTACTACTACTACTACTATTACTACTAGTACTACTCCTAATACTTTTACTATTACTACTACTACAACTACTGCTCCAGCTACTACACCTACTAAATACTACAACTAGTACTACTACCACTACTACTTGTACTATTATTAATACAAGTACTACTACTATTACTATGCCTACTACTTCAACTACTACTACTATTTTCACTGCTACTACTACCACCACTACCACTACTACTATTACTACAACTACTACTCATAATACTCCTCCTACTACTACTATTACTACTACTACAACAACCTGCTACTACTACTATTGCTCCTAATACTACTAATATTACTACTACTACTCCTATTACTGCTACTAGTGCTACCACAACTATTACTACTACTAATTCTACTCCTGCTCCTACTACAACAACTACTAACTACTATGACTTCTACAGCTGCTACAATAATAACCACAACTACTACTAGTAGTAATACTACTGCTACACCAACTACTACTTCGATAATAACTACAGCAAGAACAATATTACAACTACTACTCCTTCTACTTTTACTATTGCTACTTCCGCTACTGCTACTACAGCGACTACACCTAGTTCTCCGAATACTACTACTAATGCTACTACTAGTACTACTTTTCCTAATGCTATAACTGCTACTACTACTACTACTTCTTCTACTTCTACAACTACTCCTACTCGTAAATACTACAACTGCTACAAATACTAATATTGCTGCTACTACTACTACTACTACACCTTCTACTACTATGACTCCAACTCCTACTACTACTACTACTACTTCAACTACTACTCCTATAATTACTACTACTCCCACTACTACTACTTCTCCCACTATTACTACTACTTCTACAACTACCACTACCTTTACCACTACTATTGCTACTGCTACTACTACAATTATTACTACTACTAGGTTTATTACCACTAGTAGCGCTACAACTACTACTCCAACAACTACTACTATTACTTCTATTATTACTACTATTAGCACTACTACTACTATTACTACTATCGCAACTACTACTACTACTGTTATTGCTCTTACTACTACTGCTACTACCGCTGCTACAGCTACTACGAGAACTACTATAACTACTACTACAACTACTATAGATACTGCTAATATGACTATTGTTAGTACAACTAGTACTAAAACAACAACAACGACTACTACTACTACTATTACTACTGTGGCTACTGTTGCAATTGCAACTCCTACTAAAACTACTACTACTACTACCACTACTAATACTACTACTACTTCGGATAGTACACCTACTGCTGCTACTAGTGCTCCTACTACTGCTACTATTATTACTACTACTACTATTATCACTACTATTGCTGCTACTACTACTACTAGTACTTCTACAGCTGCTATTGCTCTTACTTGCACAGCTACTGCTACTTCTGCAACTAATACTAATACTACTACTACTACTACTACTCCTCCTCCTCGTACTACTACTACTACTGCTACAACTTCTACTTCTAATGCTTCTACTACTACTTCTGCTACTACTACTAACTCTACAACTACAACTGCTACTACTACTATTACAACAACAACTACTAAAGCTATTGTAGCTGCTACTACTATAAATAATACTACTACTCCTACTATAACAACTACTATTCATGCTTCAACTACTACAACTATTACTACCACTACTACTACTACTAATACTGCTACAATTACTATTACTACTACTACTGCAACAAATACTACTAATACTACAACTATTACTACCGCTACTACTACTCCCACTACTACCACTATTTCTACCACTACTCCTACTCATATTACTACTCCTACTACTACCACATCTACTACTATTCGTTCTCCTATTACAACTCCTACTCCTATTACTACTCTTACTGCTACTACTACTCCAACTCCAACTACTTTTACAATTACTACTACTACTACTACTACTACTACTACTACTACTACTACTACTACACCTACCAGTACTACTACCACTAATACTAATAATACTTCTACTAATACAACTACTACTATCATGTTGCTTCTAATATTAGTACTTCTACTACTGCTATAACCAACACCACTACTACTACTACTGCAACAACTACTATAATTTTTGGTACAACGACTACTTCTACACCTACTACTGCTTCAACTACTAATACAACTATAACTACTACTATCGTTGTGGCTACTGCTGCTCATACAACGACTACTGCTTCTACTACAACAACTACTACTAGTACTCTGGCAGCAGCTACTGTTACTGCTATAACTACTGCTGCTTCTACATCTACCGCTATAGCTACTATTACTACTACAACTGCTACTACTATTACTTGTACAACCTATGCTACTACTCCTACCGGTACAACCACTACTACTACAACAACAACAATAATAACTACTACTACTACTACTACTACTACTACTACTACTACCACCACTACTACTGCTAATACAACCACTACTACTACTACTACTACAACTACATCTACTATAACTACCACTACTAATTCTACTACTCCTACTGCTACTTATATTACAACAACAACTAATACTACTAGTACAACTACTACTACTACTATTACTACTAGAACTATTCTTGCTACAACTACTACTACTACTACCACTGCTACTACTATTAGTACCACCACCACCACTACTACTACTACTACTAATACTACTACCACTACTACAACTACAACAACAACAACTACTACTACTACTACTCCTAATACTACTACTATTACTACTACTACTACTGCTACTACTACTACTACTACTGCTACTACTACTATGAGCACAACTCCTGATAGTACTACTACTACTACTACTACTACTACTACTACAACTAAAAGTACTATCGCTACTCCTGCTCCTACTATTACTATGACTACTACAACTACTACTAATACTACTACCACTACTACAACTACAACAACAACAACAACTACTACTATTACTCCTAATACTACTACTATTACTACTACTACTACTGCTACTACTACTACTACAACTGCTACTACTACAATGAGCACAACTCCTGATAGTACTACTACTACTAAAAGTACTATCACTACTCCTGCTCCTACTATTACTATGACTACTACAACTACTACAACCACTACTAGTAGTAGTACTACTGCTACTTCTATGACTTCTGCCACTACATTGACTGCTAATGACAATAACTGCTACTATTTCTACTACTTGTACTACTACAACTACTACTTCTTCTTCTCCTAAAACTAAAACTACTACTACAACAACTAGTACTACGACTACTACTACTACTATTCCAACTACTTTTACTATTACAACTACAACTACAAATGCTGCTTCTACTACACCTACTAATCCTACTACCACTACCACTACTACTACTTCTTCTACTACTACTACTACAATTCCTACTCCTTCTAATATTGTTGCTACTACTTCTACAAGTACTACTACAACAACAACAACTATTACTACTATTACAACTCCTTCTGCTTCTACCACTACTACTACTTCTACTACTTATATTACCGCTACTACAACAACTACTACTACTTCTACAACTAGAACTTATGCTACTACTACTATTGCTAGTCCAACTCTACTACTACTACTACTAGTACTACTATAGCTGCTGCTGATACTACTAATCCAGCTACAACTACTACTTCTACTGCTGCTACTACTGCTAGCACTATTGCTACTACCACTACAACAACTAGGACTACTGCTACTACTAGTACTACTATTACTACCTCTGCAACTCCTACTACTACTACTCCTTATACTTTTACTATTACTACTACTCTAGATACTACACCTGCTAGAACTACTACTAGTACTAATACTACTACTACTACTTGTACTATTCTTACTACTACTATTGCTACTATTACTATGCCTATTACTTCTACTACTACTACTTCCACTAAAACTACCACTGCTACTACTCCTACAGTTAATACTTTACTACTACTGCTGCTGCTGCTACTACTGCTACTACAACTCTAATTGCTACTCATACTACCACTACTAGAAGCACTGCTACTACAACTTCATCTACTGCTACTACTACAACTGCTACTGCTTCTACTACTCCAACTATAGCTACTGCTGCTGTTGTGACTAATATTATGATGACTACATTTCCTACTACTACTACTCCTGCGGCTACTACTTCTGCTACTCCTACTATAGCTATATTTGCTGTTGTGAATAATATTACAACAACTACATTTCCTACTAACACTACTACTATTACTAAGACTCCCACTGCCACTACTACTACTTCAACTTCTTCTCCTATAACTAATACTACTATGACAACAACAACAACTACTACTCCCACTGCAACTACTACTAATCCAACTCCTACTAAAACTATCACTATTACTACTACTACTACCATAACTACTTATATCACTACAACTACAACTACTGCTAGTACTCCAACTACTACTCATACTACTAGACTTATTTCTACTGCTACACCTACTACTACTACTACTACTACTATTGCTTCCGATTCTTCTTCTTCAGCTTCTTCTACTAGTATTGCTACTACACCTATTATTACTACTACTGCTGCTACTGCTGCTACTACAGCTGCTACTATTACTACTACTAATTTTATTACTAGTATAACTGCTACAAGTACAACTATTATTACTACTTTTAATACTATAATTACTAATACCACTACTACTATGACTGTTGTTGTTGCTATTGCCCCTACAACCACTACTACTACCACTACTCCTAGTACTATAACTACTGCTACTTTTGCTGCTACTGCTTCTACTGTTGCTACTACTACTACTCCTACCACTACTACTACTACTACTACTACTACTACTACTACTACTACTACTACTACTACTACTACTACTACTACTACTACTACTACTA